>JASSUY010054753.1:0-216106 GCA_032466535.1 Forpus xanthops | reverse complement strand
CTAAAAATCCAAAACACAGTGCTACACCAGCTACTGCTTAAAGAAAAATGACTGCTGCTGCTGAACCCATGACACAGGGAAGCAGTCCCTAGCCCAGTTCCTAGATAGGCTTCCTCCACATCAAAATCCAGATTAGACTGAAAGGTGTTTGACATCATTCACAAGGAATATGAACTCTATTAACATTGTACTTTGAACATCAAGAGCTAGTAATTTTATTAGGCATTTAAGCAGCAATCCCCTTACGGAGCTAGGGAAGATAGGCCTCAATGACAAATTCAAGAAACACAGTGATGGTAACACAACAAAATATTCCACACAGCACACTTCACCACAAAATAAGATACTTCCCTAAAAGCATTGAGTCAATTCCTTGCCCAGCACAGGCAGCCTGGCCTCCAGCTACCACTACAGATGGGTCTGGATATCCCATACACTGCATCATATCTGACAGCTCCAGGGGATGTCTGAAATACCCTGAGTCATCCCTAAATGTCTATGTTAAGGTGTTTCTGTTCCCCCTCAGTGGAAATGTCACATTTACTCTACTAGGATATAGTGAAGAATAGCTTCTGAACAATTTTGAAGCACATCTACTTATTCTTATTTCTATTAAAGTTACTTTTGATTTCTGGGGAGGTTGTCTGTTTCTAACTATATGTCAAGCAGAAGTACTTCATGAATTTCCTGAATGACCAAGCAGTTCTCAGGCTGTGCACACATGTTATTACCAGTATTATTTGAAGACAGGCATACTAAATTTGACAGAACTAGGAAAAAAAATGGACATTAAGCAACTCATCTAAATGAATAATGACCTGAAACCAGTTCTCAACCAGTACCACTGATAAGACAACAACTCTGTTCATTTCCATCAACACCAGGTTTCAGCTTTCTCACTCTAGCTGAAATCTGTGCTTGGATAGAGGCTAGCAGCATAACCCAGAATACAAGTATGTCTAAAATGATGTTAATAGTAACAAACAAACAAAAAAGCATCATCCAAAAACCATTTGATGACGCTGAATCACCTGCTCCATTGGTCGGTATATCTACTGTAATTCCTTATCCTTGTCAGGAGTTAGAGGATCTTTTTGGAGACTCCACACAAATATCCAAGTAATTATACAAATCAAACTGCCCACCGTGAAGGAAGACCACTCATCCTATTAAATGTGGTCTTGACTCCACAAGCCATGCAGCCACAACCTTTACAAGAGTAATCTATGTTTTGAATTAAGTCACATCTGTGACCAAGGTTGCCCTTAAATGGACTAAAATGAATATACACTTGTCTAACTCCACCTTAGTTTCACTCTTTTCTTTCAGGAGATTGCTGAAAACCCCAATATTAGAGTATAACCAGTTAATATCCTTACAGTCTGGGAAGAGACATATCCTGCTCAGATAGAACTCAAATACATGACATGAATGTTATGATATACTTGCAGGGAGCAAGCCCTAAGTACCAAATCAGGAAAAATAAAGTAGCATTATATACACTATGCAAGCAAATTAAAATATTTCTAATTGATGCCTACCTTTCCTTCATAACCGTACTCTATGTTGTTTCCCTTTGGTATACAGGGCTTATACATTTTCTGATGGTCAAATCAGTGCAAGCCAGAAAGAAAAAGAGTAAGTCCATCTGACCACATTTTAGGAAGAAAATGGTGACCTTCCTTACAGATATTCTTAATGTTCCACATGTTCCTCAGCATGCAGTTTCTAGCATTTCTCTCTAATGCATTCTCTGAGGTTTCACAACTTCATTTTTCCCCTCCAACGTACTTTTCTGATACTTAAAAATAATACGTCCAATTAACCTCTCCATGATATGCTACTCGGAGAGAAAACCAGAAAGAACATGAACATGTCACATTATCCATGCAGCACAGTAGAGTACATAACATTATGTCTCAGCTTTCAAGAAACTCATTCAGCATTCACGGAGGAATTGTTCTCAAAGTCCCACTTAAAAATGGCAATAAAAGATGCAGGTGTGGAGAGGCTTGATGGGTTTAACAATGCAGCTCTGAGTGGGCTGATTCCCTGCGTGGGTAGGTTTTTCTATCTGCAGTTGCCTGCAGCTCTGGGTAAGTATATACCACCTTGTCTCACCTGAGCTACTGCTGGCCACAAATTAATGTTCACTGCATCAGTTATGTGCAGGCTAGAGAAGGCAGGAATGTAGAAGAGAAAAGTTTCATAGGTGTTTTTACTAAAGCCTGTGCTTTCCCTGTATGTTAAGGAAATTTCATTTATAACCCAACTAGATAAATTCCTATGCCAGTTATCTGTCTTTAAGTATTTAGGGCTGTTCAGCTTGGAGAAGAGAAGCTGCATGGAGATCTTAGAGCAGCTTCCAGTATCTGATGGGGGCTACAAGGATACTGGAGAAGGACTCTTCATCAGGAACTGTAGGCAGAGGACAAGGGGTGACATTCTTTACCATAAGAGTGAAGAAGCACTAGCACAGGTTGCCCTGAGAAGTGGTAAATGCCCCTTCCCTGACAGTGTTCAAGGCCAGGTTGGACAGAGTCTTAGGCAATAGGGTCTAGTGTGAGCCAAATCTGCCCATGGCAGTGGGCTGGAACTGGGTGATCTTAAGGTTCTTTCCAACCCTAACCATTCTCTAATTCTATGATTTTTGTAATTATGTCATTATTAGGAAGTACCCAAAGCACACAGTGCTGTAATCTGTAGAAAAAAGACTGTGATCTGTCTTTAAAGGTAAAGAAAAATAGTAATAACATGCAACCTAGAAACACCACACATACTAATGAGATACCTCTGTTGAGCTTTCTCAGGTGTTCAACCACTGCTTTTTATTCCTTCATCTGCCAAGGTCTCAGAACTGTAGCAGAGAACTCATCTACTGAGTTCTTTAAGCTACCAGACTTAATTTCAAAGTGAATGGCACAAATGAAGCAGTGAACAGCCCCTTACTTTTTGTTCCCCTGACATCCCTCTTGTTCAGGCAAATATAGGAAGGGCAAAGATTCTATTTTGTGAAATTCTAACATTTCAATTACATAGGCAGTTGTGGTTTTGTAGCCATGGTGCTCAGAAATGGTTTTGGAACAATGCTCCTGCAATTGGAAATTGGATTATTCAGTCTTGTAATAAGTAACGTTTGTGGGTTCATTCTGGTGAGCAATGATCCTTCAGTTTCACCTACATAACTTCCATAAGCACACCTGATGCCTTGGATGAAACAAACCATATTCTCCAATGGCAATGCAGAGTCCATGAATTGTGATTATTTTTTTGTGGAGGAACATCTATGGTGGCAGCTGTGAGAATATATTTTGTGGATATGTGACATACGGCAGATGAAGAAGTGGCTTTTTTGCTTTATCATGGTCTGATTCAACAAAATAGACCCAGGACGCCTCCAGAATAGAAACAGAAAGAAATTTTGGCTTGTCTACAAACCCAGAACCAGACATACTAACAGTCACCACATTCATTTTATTGTGCCTCACAAATATGAACACTCCTATGTTAGGTACCTCCTCAGTCCCAACTCTGAATATGGCCCATCAGACACCTCTTTGCGTAACAGTGCATGTTTTTATATCAATACTGTAGACAAGTTATTAGCCTAATTAGCTCAGCCCCTAATATTCTGCATTGTTAATAACTTCCAAAGGCAAGAGAAAAGATGCTGACAAGTTTCCTATCAAAATCAGCTGTTCTATTTAGTTGTTTCTTCTACCTCACAGGGCAATGCAACCCCTCTTTCAACTAGATGAGTGTGAATGACATCCACCTGTATTGACCACAAGAAACTATTTAAGTTCCCTGAAAGCTGAGACTATGGTGATTCAGGAGAACAGCCTGTATTCTGTCTGCACTACCCAGCCAATGACTGCTGCAGCCAGAAATAGCAAACATTAAGAACTATACTAGAAGCATAATGAAATCCAAGCCACAGGCACTTGAATGACTGTCTAAACTTTCTCCCACAGGAAAGAGCCAATGACTGTTTCATCAAGTCATTGGACTTTTTTAGCTTATAAAGATATGCTACAGAGAACAAGTTGGCATTAAGTAAAGAATGGCTACTGTAACTACATGGTCAAGACCCAGTAAAAACTCCTTATTCCTCAGCTTTCTAATGAAATTACTGGAATGATGTTCGTATGAAATATCAAAACTCCACTTGTCAGTCGACACTTATTTTACTACTGCAGTCATCCCTTGTAAAGGGAAGTATTCCATAGTTTCTCCGATCCTCTTTATCCAAGACTGCAAAGCAGTTTCCTCACTGTCTACACTTATTAAAGACGTAAGGGTATTCTGCTGACCTGGCTTTGTCTGGGGGCTCGGCCACAAGACAGATATTAATCAAATGCATACACACATAGTGCATACTAACAAATATTGGGCAACTTTTCCTAACAGTAACCAAGCATTGAGAATAGCTTAAAATAAAGTTTTCAGGAAGATTAACATGTTAAACCTGAAGATTAACAGATTCCAGATTCAATATCTCTCTCTCAATAGAGTTAAATTAGACATCGTTTGTCATGGTAACCTAAAGGGTTGATTGCATCCTGTCTGCAAAAAAATCAAGATTTCCTGATGCAAACTATGATAACGTACACTCAGGGAATCCTCATGGATAATCAACTCCAAGAAATGCCATTGCTATAACTGAGCTCTCTTTAATCAATTTATCTTTCCATGAAGCGTAAGTCACTTGCTCCAGTTGTATTTTTGCAAATTCAATAGCTCTCACCATCAATACCTGGTTGCAAGCAGCCCTCAGCAGATGCGTTTCCATCTCCCTTGAATCACCCAGTTGCACAGTGAGACAAGGGGGAGCCTGGTGGGAAAGCAGAGCCAGGGATAGGGGCTGGCAAGTGAGGTATTGACTGAGCCCCTTTGCCCTCAGCCAGCACAGTGTGCATGCTGCTCAGGGAAGTATATTTAGGGAGCACAGCTCTTTATTGTAGTCAGCAGCATACCCAGCATCACTTTAGGACCTGGCACTCAATAACAAAACAGCTATCTCTAAAGGGCTTCAATATGCCTAACTAAGAGGCATTTTCTAAATACAAGCCATATAAATATAAACCACCCCAAAACCATAATAGTGCAGATGTTGCCTGTGTGTGCATGTTGAATCTGAAGTTGATCAGCCACCACATGTCCAAAGCACACAAAGCTATGAGGAAACACATTTCAAAACAAAAAAGTGTCAAAAGCCATCAGCAGATCAATTTCCCTGGGACTCACAGAACATGTTCTTCCATATTCATTATTGCACATGGTATTACAGTGTATTTGTAAGAGAACGATCACTACAGAAACTCAGTATTACAAACTGTTGCTACGGGAAGACTGAGAATATCACCAGGATGACTTATGCTCTTGAGAAGGGAAGGGATCAAACTGACTTCAAAACCAGGTCAGCCATTTCTACCTTCTTACACCAACATCACTCTTTATACATCTTGGACTCAGACACATTATGGAGGGACTTCCCCCATCTTTTGTTTCTTGGTTTCGCTTGGGGATTTGGGTTTTTTCGCAGCGGCGAGCTGGTTCTTTTTGTTCTTTCACTAGTCAACTTTGACTAGGTAGACCTATGGCTGTATTTACTCTTTGAATGTGGCTATTGTTTCTCAAATACACTTTTCTGTACTTCCTGGATGCAATAAAGAAGCCTCCTTTATGCCAGGTGAATTTCTTTTTGGATAGCTCTTGTGTCATTTTTGTAGCTCTTTGTGCTCTTTCCAAAGTTTAGACCGCAGGTCTAGGGTCTGTTTTCTGGTAACGTAGTTCTAATAACATCTGTAGCATTCCTACAGAAATGCAATTATCCCCTGCTTGCATATCCTAGAATTATACCACCCCTATCAACTGTTGCCTTGCAGAAGGACTTTACATGCAGTTGCTTACACGTCATGACTGTCTCCCACAGATATTTTCATGCCTTCTAGGAAAAGACATCCATCAAGTCAATCTGACCTACCCACTGAGCTTATGGATATACAATTCTCAGAACAGTAGTAATTGTTTTTGACTTATTGTAAGAAAAGGAAAAGCCCAAATAACTGTTTTCTTCAACAGAAGCCAATGCATCTCACTTAAAACAATGCATAATGGGTCAGCACTTGTCTCACACCTTTGTAACAAGCCTTTGATGACCAGAATGAAGAGTTATCCTTGCCAACTTAATTTCTAAGTGAAAAGACTTTGTTTCTTAAGACAGCAAAAGCCAGGTTAAGCACTCACCACCACTGAAAGAACTTATCCTTCCTCCTCCTTGGTCACACCCCCTGTTTGCCAGTTCAACTCACTAAAACCTCATAAAACTCTCACTTAAGCCCACTCTTTTTGTCTTTTCAAGCATACAGTCTACATTTAGGGCCTCTCCTTGGGGGATTAGAGATGTATTCAAGTTCTTCTTAGTTCGGGACCTTATGCTGGGTGATTACTTTTAGCCTGAGTCTAGTAAAATGAAAAGACAACAAATATCACAGAGGGTAAGATAATCTCCATAGCATCATGACAAGCATGGTTCTATTTTGAGAGACATGAGTGACATCTCTGATTAAACTCAATGATTCAGATGAGCCAAATTTAATTTGTTTATAAAAATGGAAATAGATTATTTATAAACAAATTTTATTATAAATTTGTTTATAAATTTTGTTATAAATACATTTATAATTATTTATTATTCTGTTACGAATATTTATGTTTAGAAATTCTATTATAAATTTGTTTATAAAATATAAAATATAACAATTGCCTCCTGAATTTCTTCGAGAAAGGAATGTGATTTTTCTCATTAAACTTTAGGTTTAGTTTTTAAAGCTGAATTCATATTACTCATTGCAAAACACAGACACTCGGCATGAAAAATCACTTGTCCAAACTCAGCCAATGTCTAACATAAGTCAGTCACCTGGATTCTTGATACACAGCAAAAAGAACAGGCTCTTCCTGGATGCAATTCATATGGTAGATGCCTTAAAAATTCAAATGATTCACTCTAGAAACACTCATTTCCTTCCATTGACTATAAAGGGAATGTAGATGAGTAGGTCAGATGTTGATATCTACACTGGAGATGAATCCCATTTTCATTGGCTTGAATGGGGCCTGGTCTAGAGCTTAAGGAGACTCTTGTGAGGCCAAGGGATGGAAACATTCAATTTTCAAAGCAAATTTGAAGCTTACAACCCGCATGACTAGGATTCTTGGTTGGACAGGCATTTGTGCTTGAAACACTGAAACACAGGAAGACAGAAACTGCTGCATGCTGAAGAAAAATACAGCCAGGAAAAAAGAATCCTGCTGAAATTTTACCTTTTAAAAAGGCTAAAATCAAAAGACTTTAAAAGCGCTCTGACTAATCAGAGTCTGGAGAATAATGAAGAGGAGAGAGTTTAAGGCAAGCTAGTACAGCTGAAATTGAACTTCAGAGGCAGATCAGCTACTTAAGATGACAGCACACAGCATGTTCCAGTGACTTTCTGACACTTCATCCAGCCTACTGTACGAACTGCTTTCAGCAGCAGATGTAGCCTTCTAAAACTCCCACTTCTGACTCTACTTGTCTTTCACTTCCCTCCCCATTTAAGGCTTCAAAACCCTCACAAGACAAAAGCCAGCTGAGCAACTGACAGTCATTCCAGTTATCTGGATTTCTAATACCCAAATACAGCATTATTGTGGATCAGCTCATATCTGATCAGATTGTTTTCCTTTTGTTCCACTTGCATGTGGCAAACTTTACTGGTAACGTCCTGAAAACAATAGATGCTTTATTAGGTTAAAACAGTGGAACACATTATTCCTACAGTCTTATGTAAACTGTTTTTAAGAACAGTGCAATAATATTAAGAAAAAAGTGAACAGGACTACAGCTATTATGTGATATTGATTATCAGCATGCCCACCTTCTGGAATATGGAAGTTGCCGTTCACAATATACATCCTAAATATGCTATGAGAGACCATTTTTTACTTCAGACTATAGTCAAAGACAAAAAAGGAGTTTTTTACAGCTACCTATCAAAACAGATACTGACACACAGTTTTTGTTATCATAGGGAAGTAGAGAGGGGATTTTCAACACTTATAACCCCTTTGTCTTCACCCTACGCTCTGGTACAATTCACTAGATTCGGCCGATACCAGCCCTCAAGGCTTGGACCACTGAAGGCAATACAACCAGTGGGTATTCCATGATCTGCTCTCTCCTGCATCTGAAACATGGTAGGCTACTGTTTTATTTTTGCATGACAGATACGATACAAATCCTACACAAAGTCTTTACTTGCAGGTGTTGATATCCACAACAAGCAAGGTTCATGAAGGAAGGCTTTCAGTGTCTAATATTTCCTAGGAAATTACACCATTGTAGTTTTCAGAGTCCTACAGATCTCTTCACAGCCTCTGCGCCTCTTCAAATGTCAATAAATGATGTTTCCAATTTCATTTTTAGATATAATGAGCTATTTCCCCAAGGGCTGACAGAATGTTTCCTTAAGACAGTTAAAAAACCATTTAGTACTATGATTTTTCCATTGCACTCATTTCTACTCTTTGAACTTCGATTTCTCTGCTATAATCTTTATCCATAGAAGCTGGAACAGATCATGAATTTAGTTGTAACTGAAAAAACAGACAATACAAGAAATTCAGAGTCTCCTCTGACTTCTGCTGGCACAGGAGAGACATAATGACTGCATTTCCACTAAGCTCCAGCTTCTTCACTCAATTTTTCCAAGGCGGATAGTAAGGATGAGCCACAAGCAGCAGTTTGGATCATAAACTACCACCTGTAAAGTGAACATTTGTGCAGCACTTCCGTTTGTACACAGCCAATCTTATAACAAAATGCAATATATTTATAGAAGTTGGTTTGCCAACAAAGCATCATTAGATTACAGAAATATCATATTTCCTAATTAGAACACTCCTTGTGCTAAGCCATAACTCGGTTCTCAAACTGGTCTCCTTAATTTTCAGGACTGCAGTATTTTTAAGCTGCTAAAACCTTTTCTTTCAGGTATGGGTTCTCAGACATGCCTGAACAATGGGTTAAGAACTGGGAGTGATTTTGGACCATCACTAATATGATTATTTGGACAAATGGTACAGATTATATCTGTCTTTAATCTAACCTAACACACAAGACATGTATACAGCAAAATCACGAATACCTGCATCAGCCAAGACAATTTGGATATATCTGAAGAGTGATGTTTTCCTTTCTGTAGACAAAATCAATATGCTTGTTTAGGCTACAAAGGTGAGAAAGAATGGAAAGATGAAATAGGGCATACATTCCTGGTGCTTGAGAAAATAAAGTTTGGCGTAGCACTGTGCTGCATAACCCAGCTAATGACATTTTACTTGATAAAATAGGAATGTATCCAATGCATTACGGGAATACATGCATTTGTTCAATTAATGTTTTTCTAAATGTTTTCTAAAGTTAATCTACATTGAAAGAGCTGCACTATAAAATAAAATGTATAAATTTCAAACATTCTTGATGTATTATCATTATAATAACATGGATAATGGAACACTAAACAAGAATGAAGCTTCAGTGTGCTATGTGCAATTGTACGATCAAGACTGTAAGATCTCTGGATAAGAGTATAAGAAGAGTGAGATTAAAGACCAGATTAGTTCTAGGAAGCAGTGTGAAGAACTAAACTGTGTCACCAGTGCTTTAGGAAATGCAGCAAAGCCAAGCCTGAACAAGGTATTTTTGCACATTAGAAGGAAATGCCATGTTGCCAAAACCAAATTCATTTATTACTAAATGTTTGAGAAAAAGCTGAACTGTGCCAGCTGCAATCAAATAAAATTGTATTTATCCTCTAACATTTTCAGAACTGAGACATTTTTGTAAATGACAAAATTAAAAGTAAGGTATCACAGCATTGGTGGAATGATAAATTCACGTTTACAAGTAAAAATGTATTTGAACTACAAGCAACTATATATAACTAGACATGCCACTGAAGATATGGAAAAACACACTCAGGCACATTTAAATAACTCATTCCAATGCCTTTCATCATATAAACCATTCATTCTCTTACCACTGTAAAACAATGAAAGGTATGTAAGTATTTAGCAATTTAGTATTTCTCCTTTACATACCTGCATGCCATACAGAAACAAAAAAATTACTTTTGGCTCAGAAATGAATTAAAATTGAAAATTAACAGATATTTTGGCTACATTTTCAGCCTAGAACAATCCTTTTAGAGACTTTTTTCCTGTAAGTCAGGTGTAATTGTGCATATACACTTAGTAATAAATTTAACTATTTTTACATGCAGTCATGTAGAAAACACTATGCTTGATAAGACTCCAATAAAGTTTGCTGCAACTTGAGCTGCAGCTTATGCTTTATACCTCAGCAGCTTTGATCTATCCTCCAAGAGCAACAGCAGCTATAAGCTCACCTGAATTCTAATCAAAGTTTTTTAGAAGTTGTATTTCTTCCCCTTCCATCACATTCTTACCTCTTCCTTTGTCTTTTTTGATATGACTCTTAGCCAGTCTCCGATCATGCTGAGGACAGCTGCAAAGTAGGCAAGGCCAACAAGGATCCAGAACCACACCACTGGCTTATAAAAATCTAGGTACTCAATATCCGATCCCCCTGGAAGACAATATGGTTAAAATTAAAGCAGAATTAATACTCATAGGAGCAAAACAAGCTCTATTTCTTAAAGCTTCTCCTATTTTCTGACCCATGCAATAATTTATAGCAAATTCTGTTGAATTTGAATAAATTATGATCTAAACTCATACACTCTTGAAAATACAGTTTGGAATAACCAGTAGTTCCTAATAATTATTTCCTAATAATTAAAAATTAGCACAGACAAACCAATTCAAGTTCTGATACATCATTATTTAAGATAGTGGTTCTTGAGGACAACTTGAATTAAAGGACTTCCCACCTGCTCCAAGTAATAGCACTATACCAAATTTTAAGTATTGCTCTGGAATATGTAGTGAGCTCATATCCTGATAAATCAGGTTTTGCAAGGACTTTGAAGCATCTTAATACTTACATGAATCCTTTAGCCCTAGTGAAGACTAGCACCTGCACTATCAAGTGTCCCTATTGGGTAGGCAAACATTCTCTGTTTTGCAGAGAGGGAAACCAGGATGGAGGAACTTGAGCTGAAAAGGTGGATAAATTGTCAGCTGAAGGCAATTCTTTTGAATCCCACTGCCATAAGCACCAGTCGCTTCCTTCCAGTGTTAAAGTAAAAGCAAAAATCTGTAACAGAGCTTTCATGTACAATACAGCTATAGGGAAGAGCTGCCTTATTTTCACACAAGAGAGTTATGTTCATCCGGAGCTCTTGACAACACAATAACTCACATTTCACAACTTGCAGTTCAGTGAAGCAGAAACCTTAAACTTGCAATTCAACTGTGTTATGACAAATAAAATCAGGCTTCTAGTTTAGGTTGCTGTGAGAAGAAGTTTGATGCATACAATAGAAGAGCAACCCCTTTTCAGGCACACTAAAGTAGTCTGCATGGGTACCTAATATATTGCTTTATATCTCTGCATCCTGTACTTGAAAGAGACCAAGGATGGTTTGGAACAAATCTTCAATCACCTTGTTACAGCAACAAGGTTAACTCTCATGTTTCTTCCTAGATATTATTTAATCACAGAGATTACATGCAAATAACACAGAATTTTATTGATGGTTATCTTCATATGGAAGCCCTCAGTCAAACTTTGTTATTGTCATATCAAGAAGCCTTTTCACCAGTAAAATCCATTGAGCTGAAACAGCTTATTCAATTACCAAAGAGATGAATCCACATTGCAAAAATGGAAATACTTTGACACCTGCATAGTCACAAATAAGGTAGAAAATGGGGCTCTGTCTGGAGCAGGAGACAGCCAACCACCAAAAGGTTGAGCTTGTCACAGACCATGACAAACAAAGCATCAGAAATGAAACTATTTCTCAATATCATCCAGCAAAACAGTATTTTAGGGATGATTGGTCCAAAAATTTGTCATCATCTGAAAGACTGGTTGATTACCACCATGTCTTTGCTCTATCAGCAGCTAATAATGAACCATGCTTGGCGGTTCACCTTCTCCTACTGTTCTTACAAAGTAGAAGAAAGCACCATATGAAACATCTACTCGACTGGTTTCAAACTGTCAAGTTAATAAACTGAATCTGGAAGCTAACTCTGCCAGTCTGCAGGAAGCATTTCCTTCAGGGTTTCTACCTAATTTGTTTACAACAAGGTTAATCGCCCGGGCAGGAGTTAGGACATGCTCACATTCAAGAGTTTTCTTCACTGTCTGGCCAGGAGAGGGCCCCATCATCTAGCCATGCCCGAAGGAGTTCTGCTTTCCTAGGTAGAGCCAACTCTAGGAGAAGGCTTAACAGCCTTATTAGCTGTTGGGTTTCTGAATTTCAAGGGCTCCCCATGTGAGACCTCAATTTAATATACTACCAGGAAGAGAGAGGACATCTAAAGGTGTTTGTCCCGAGATAACTACTGTCTTCCGTAGTGCTTAATCATCATGGAGTGCTATAACACAGTTACCCAGGAATGTCATTAAACAGTAATTCAGTGGTAGGAAAATATGGTCAAAAGTCAATGTAGTGAATTTATGTGATTTAAAATTCACATAAATGGGTATGAATGTATTTGGGTATGAGTATGTAGAGGTAAATGTATGTGTACTGAAGCATATGAGGATTCATATCAATTTTACTGGTAACACTGTAAGAAGTATATCAACATGATACATTTGCACAGATTTTTCATTGCATAACTTTTTACTTAATAATCTTTTTTTTTGCAAAACATGATTTTACATAGCCCCTTAGGAAATACAATACTGAAAGGGGAGAAGTTGCATTTTGTTGTTGGTCAAAACCAATTTTGTGAGCCAAGGGACAAAACTTTTCCCAAACTTGACCTCTACCTAATCTAGGTTACAGCCACAATAAAGAAATAGCTCACAACTGGAGTGCTCTTACTCTTTAACTAGAGTTCTCACGGCCATAATCTTCTATGAAGACTCTTCATAATCTTATATGATAAGAGCAGCCACAGCTTTAACCGCAAAACATTTTGGCAATAAATTCAATCCAAAGTCACCTAAAATGTACAAGAAACCAGAGAATTTTTCCATCCATCTTCATTACAGGGTACTGTAATCCTGCTGCTACCTTTCCTTCATCTGCAAAACAACTTATTATTTGGGATTTTCAACATTTTGGAAGGCATGGGCCATTTTATGGCCTAAATATATTCCTTACTGAGGTGAAAAGCCCTGTTTTGGTGAAGAGTGGCATTAGAGAAGATTATGGGGTGCATTAGGACAGATAATAGGTCTTATGTGAGGGCTAAGTCTCTCATAAATAACTCAATACATGTATTTATTTACATAAACCAAGTATATCGAAAGTAAATAACTCTCTTGTTGCCACTCTTTCCCATTCTTTCTACAGCTGACTCAAAATAGAAATATGCACTTATTTGTGCAAAATTGTCTGGTTCTGCTTGCATTTTTGCTTCAAAAGTATAAGCAGAGAATAGAAAGTGCTATTGGCACTGAATACCTTAATTCCATACCTGCACAGATTTCCAAGTTATTTAGAAATTGGTCTTTCAAACCACAAAATGTCTGTTATTTACCAGCACTACAAGTTACCTTGGGTATGGAAATGTGATAAAATCCAAACTGTTTTAATTGCAGAAAGATTAGTAGCTGTTCATCACCCCCATTGTGGCAAACCTGGCCAACAGGCTTAGTCCAGAAACATCATTAGTCCCATGCCAGAGAAATACAGAGGTTTGGCTCTGAAACCTGAAATTAATTACCTTCGAGAACTGTAGAAAAGGACTTAGAAAGACATGGAAAAGCAGTGTGTCTGGGACAAGATAACACTGCACTGTCTGTGAGAGAAAATTCAGGTGGGCCATATGAGTTACTTGATGCCACCCAGTGGAAAAGGGAGAGCTGCTTCAGAATACAAACCACAGCTATAAAACACCCCTTACATGCTGCTCTGTACAGAAATCAAGCAAGAGACAGCATGCGACTTAGCCTGAAGTCTGGCTGCATGGTTCACAAGCGGCAGCCCCAGTTATAGACTTGAAGTCCTGAGGAGGCAAAAAGCACTTCCAAACATCGAAAGCATCACAAAGCCTGTGGGAGAACACACAGCTTTTCCTGGATGCTTGGCACATGCCTTTTGCTTGGAATAACAGCGATTTCTTCCTATAGATGACTTTCTGCCTGGTAAGTAATATCACATATTGAGAGCAGATCAGCTGAGCTACTACAACCATCAGGTGAAGCATTAGAATATATTCTTTAAGTGAGACTTGAAAACTTCTGCAGTCTGCTGAATGGCACTGATTGCAGGGTCATTATTATTATGCTGTGCTGTGAGACTGCTAATGTGCTATTTTGGACCTCCACTAAACTCAGTCAATTTTTGGACTGCTCAACAAATACAGATTTCAAACCTCTTAGATTAAATCACTTAGAAATATTTGACTATACCTTCTAATCTGTGCTTCAGTTAAAGGATTCATCTGCATGCGTGAACAACATAGCTTCATGTTATATATACGCACTTGTACATCAGTGCTAACTTTAGTACCCAATAATACCCCAAAAAATGACACTTGATCAAGAAGAGATCACTTTTCTCTTTCACAGAATATTAATCACCTTGGCTGGATTTCCTGCTGTCATATTAAAGTCAGTGGTTTCTCCTTAAAAGAACAAAAAGGGACGTTTGACTGTGTCCTGGTTTTCATTAGACACTGCAGCTTGTAGTACAGTTTACTTCCCTTATTTGTGAAAAGCTACAAGAATAAGCTTTCCCTAATCACAAAAAACTCCTTATTTCCCTACAAAAATCATAAAAAAACCCTCCAAATATTAGAAAAACCAAATTATTTCATAAGACAGAGAAACACTAACTTTGGTTTTTGGAATATTGTTCATATATTTTCTTGAACACGCACTACAAGGGCTCTTAGTCTTTTCCCTTCCCACATGCACCTTGAGTAATTAGTCTCATGTTTGCCTTAAGGCTTCTCACTGATGGAAACTGCAGCTGTAATTTCCTTAGGCTCCAAACAGATTTTGAGCACAAAAGGGGATGTTTTGGTATTCTAGTTTCTGGGAACAGAGGACTTTGTCTCCAGGGCAAATGAGAGGAAGCTTGCAGAAAGATTCTGGAGAACTCTACAAGGATTTCTAACACGAGAACCTGCACTGCAGCCATTAGCATCATTACATTCCTGAATCCCAAGTTCTCCTGTTAGCTCCCTTTTGGTACAGCTAGTCAGAAACACTCTCCCCTTCATCTCTCAAAAGTTCTCAGAGCTTCTCTTCAGCTCTTACCTGTAGCCATGCCAGAAAGCAGCAAGTGAAAAATGACATGTTGCATGAAGTGTACTGGGGTTAAAAGAAAAAATGTTATCACAACGATGGCGGTTGTACATAGGGCTTGCAAACTTGGGTTTTCCTCTGGGATGACAGTTACCAGGGAAAAAAATTACCAGAATATGTGGAAGTTTTCAACTATTTAGGGATTTTGGATTTTTGAGAGAGCTTTGAGTCAAAACTGGCACATAGTAATGAAGTACCCCATGAACCTTCAATATGCTACAGGAATTGCTAGTTTTTATTGCTAAGAGAGTTCATTTGTTATAATTGCAAATTGGAGTATTAGTACTGCACACCACTTGCTTTAGATTTGAGTAATCCTCAGTGTAAGAAGGCAATGGCACTTGATTATTTAAGAAATATGCCTTTCTGTCCAGGAAGAATCTGAAAAGGGAATAAATCAATGCCAGTGGAAGTTTTTTCTCTAGTTGCATTGCCGTCTAGCAACTAAGCAAACTCAAGCATAGAATCATAGAATAGTTAGGGTTGGAAAGGACCTTAAGATCATCTAGTTCCAACCTCATTGTGACAAACCAAAACCAAGAACACCATGCCTTAGAGCCACAGCTTCAGATCCAATACCCATATTCTATATGCCAACTTCCCCTATAGCATTACATGCCTTAACTCTACAAGCTTGTTTCCATTCCTGTTCATGGCACTCAGCTTTCCTAAACTTTAAGGAAAGAGTTCTAAAATGGAGTCTACCGCAAAAATATCATAGAACCATCATGGAATCAA
This sequence comes from Forpus xanthops, assembly GCA_032466535.1. NCBI lineage: Eukaryota > Metazoa > Chordata > Aves > Psittaciformes > Psittacidae > Forpus > Forpus xanthops. The sequence continues at coordinate 199,902 of JASSUY010054753.1, read as the reverse complement.
AGAACGGTTTGGCTTGGAAAGGACCTTAAAATCACCCAGTTCCACTCCCCTCCTCACACTAGACCTTAGTGTCTATGTCCAAGTTGTGTCTAGACCAAGTTATGGCTTCCCTAAGAGGAAAACAAGGAAACACAAAAATCACAAAGATAACTTACATCTTTGTTAGCGTGCAAAAGATTCTGCATGCTTCCTCAAGAGTAATAAGGATAGGTAGCCCTTAAAACAAATTTCATCAGCTCTATTGAGAACTTGCAACACCAGTTTTCCTCCAACACCTTTGTATTTATGCACACTGATGCATTGTGGAAGATGACAGTCAATGAATACCAATTTTTTGTAACTTTTATGTCACTAAATACTTATTACTGGAATGACAAGAAATAAACCTTCTGGAAAAATCCAAGTAATTTGCCATGAAATGATTATGTTAGTCCACATACTTATAATACTGTCAACTTCATCTCTGACAAAATACAGCCTGGTGGCAATGTTAACCTCTCAGTTATGATGGAGATAGTCACCTAACCCTGTTCTCTTGAGCATCATCTCTGCAAGTACAGATCTCATTCCCCCACCAGAAACTTCAAATCAATAACATATTAAAGTTCAAATATACATCTTGTGCATGTTACTCTAAAAGAAACCCAAAAACATGAATGACATTTCTACATCATGTATTTACAGTGGAACATTGATTAAAATAAATAATAAATAAATGTACACATAACTGAACCATAAAAGGCCATAAAACAGTGTAATTCAAGAATGTTTTGTAGAAAGAAAATGTATTTCCTAGTAAAGTTAAAAAAAAAATCCCAGACATGATGGAGGAACAAATTATGATATCAAGTGGTGTACAAATAGAAATTCTGTGGAAATGCATAATGAGAGTAATGATCGATGTACTCAGTGTTCTACTTGGAGCCAAGTGGGCCATTTCACATAATGCTTTATAGTAAAAATAGCCTTTATACACCGCTACTTTTATTCCCTGACATACATGTACCCCTCAGGAGCAAAAGTCTAAACCACAGAGATTCTTGACTTGGAAACAACATAAATTTTTTATTCTGTGCTAGTGCGAATCTTACCAGAATCACAAATTCCTGACAAAGTAAAAATGAGGGTAAAAACAGACTAATGGCAAAGGAGAAGGAAGAAATAAGTGAAACACATTCAAAAACACAAAAATGTAATAAAAAAAACCATGTAAAAGTCCAAACACATTTAATTTGCCATTTCACAGCCTAGTTCTGTAATTTATCACTCTTTGACAACTTCTCATGTCACCTTTCGTTTTTAAACGGGTTGCATAACTTAGTAACTTCAACACTAGCATCATCCTCCTCATTTTACCCAGGTCATTTATGCATATGCCAAACAGTTCAGACCCTTCAGAGGTCTCTGTGGGACTTCACCAGCAACAGGAACAGTCATATTCCTGCCATCAAGGTAAACTTGAGGCAGGGCCTCAAATCACTAGGAGGAGCTACACAACATGAGACCCCCACCTTGGTGCACTTGGACTCACACAAGAGCTACAAGTGAGGTGGAACATGGGGGAAGGAAACATCATGAGGGTGTCTATTTGAAACACTTCCTCCAGCAGAACAGCTCAGTAACAGCAGCCCAGCACTGCTGGTAGGAGAATGAAATCTCATGAAAGAGAGACAGTGGTGCTGCATCAGGAGATGGATGAAGTCGAACTGAGGAAAGCAAGTCTCAGACCCAGAGCATAATGCTCTGAATTTCTAACCCTCACCTCAACACATCAATGACTTGGATTAACACACAACATACTTCATCCTATTCTGAGAAGTGATCCAACACCTCCAAACACCTTTTCATGAAACAACTTGATGCAGAGAACTGACCCAAGCATTTTCAACTCAGTTTGGCACAGTTATTCACAACCAATCCAACTCGGGTTAATTGGACCATGGAAGCTGGACACATTACCTATGTGCTGTGCTAAACCTTCATAGACTACAAATACACATGGTTAAGCATGTACATAAAAAAAGAAAACACAGAAACAGGATGCAACAGCAATACAGATATCTCAATGGCAGAAACAGCACTGTGGAACAGCACTTAGAAATGAAGAGATGTACACAAAACCTATGTCATGTAACTTCACAGGGTAAGATACTTTAAGCAAATCCAGCTGGAAACAAATATATTCAGCAGACTAAAAAAACTTTACTAATCTTTGCACTCCACTCAACCTGTAAAGGACAAAAAGCTCCACCTAAAAATCAAGTACATAATCTTTCTCCTTTTATTGTACTGTTAAAAGATGATGTAGAAACAAGCATCTCCTGTCTCTATGCTGCCATATCTTCTAAGGTGCCCTGACACAGGAATGATAAAGGGTAACACTGGGAGATGCATCTGTCCCAAAATAATACAACAAAGCAGAACATAACTGCAAAATATTATAACATAGAATTACAAGGAAATCTTACCTGCAACATAGTCACCAAATCCAATGGTAGTTAAAGTAATAACCACAAAGTAAATAGCATCTAGTGTGCTCCAGCCTTCTATGTGCTTGAATATAACTGCAGGAAGAGCAACAAACAGCACACAGCCAAACAGGATGAATATTATTGTTGAAATTATGCGAATCTTTGTCTGACTCACATTCCATTTCTGGAAAGGGAAGGGGAAAAAAGAAGAAACCCATCGTTAGTAAAACTCAACTACAGTACATCAGCACCAATTAATCACCACAATGAGCACTAGCTGCTCAAGAGCACAGTGGGTTATAGTTCTCAAACACATGAGGAAATCAAGCAGGGGTTTATTTTGACAGGGTTTTCAAAGCAAACATGAATATCCTAGGAATCACTTGCATTAGGGAACGCAGAGCGGGGCTGGACTCCTTATTGTGGCCACACTTGTGATCTGGCCAAGTTACATGTGTGGCATTCATTAATGTTAGCAGCAGAACATGCTGAAGTTTTGAGAGGGGGACAGTTACTTGAGTGAGCTCCAAGTAGTGCTTGCGCCTTCAATATCTCTACTTTTGTGCATCCACAAACAGCAGAATAAAACCTGCAATTTTTAACTGCACAGTTCTCTCTAATCTAGCAATTGGCTAAACAGAACCACTGAAAATAGAGTGGGAAGGGATGTGAAGAGATCACCTTTTCCAAGCTTGCTCCAAGACAAAACCAAACCCACCTAAGCCACCGTAGACACACTAGTGGCCAAGAAACACACGATCATGCTCAACTGTTTTCTTAATGCTTGCAGTGCATCTCACCTCCTTCATTTTAAGCCTACTATTTATGGTCTTATCCAAGGCAAACGAAGCAATTGCTACTTTATTCTCTCCAGCAAACTTTTGCAGGTGTTTTCTTTCAATCGTATGTTCTATAGCCCAAATGCATGGTTTATTTCAGTCTTTCTTCACCCATTTATTCTAATTGCTATTTGTTGACTCCAGCAAAATAATCCATGTTTTGTATCTGTTGTACTCAAAGTTAGATATAACCCCCTTTTCCTTTGCCTATTTATTTATTTGCAGTCGTATTTATACTTCTATGATGTATCATCATTTCACAGCAGTATGACATTAATCCATGTTAGCATAAGCCTCCAAGTCCTCAGAACATTTCACCGAATCACATAATCATTAACATTGGGAAGGACCTCTGGAGGTCATCCAGTCCAACCCCCTATTGAGGCAGGGCCACCTAGAGCAGATCATTTGCACTGTCTCCTGAAATGCAACTGCATGTCTTATTATTCCTTCACCTTCTACCTTGAATTTGTCCTCGAGTTGAATCCTGTACATTCAGACTGCTCTTTAAACTTGTAAAGATCATTTTGAATCCCGATTCTGCCCTTTGACTTTTAGTTCCATCCCCACCTGCAGATTACCTGGAGATTTAATAAGCCAAGTCCTTAATCTGTTGTGTAAACTATTAATGATTTCTCAATTAAACTGTACAAAAACTAGAACAGATCACTGCAGAGTCCCATTTGCCAGCCCCTGCCAATGTGAGATTTTTCCCCAAAGAGTTTTCCATCCATCCAAAGCATGCTGATTCAACTTAAAAGCAGCAAGGGAACACACAACACCGGGAACTTCCACAAAAGGAGACCAAATCCAAAATCAGACTATTCACAAAATGGATTTCCTTGTGTTTAAGCTTAGTGTGAGTGGAAACTGATTCTTACAGTCAGCATGACCAAGGTCCTGCTCTTGTAACCCAAATCACAGCAGTATGGGTTATGGCAACATGAAATACCCTGCTGACCCATCAGCATCTCCTATTAGCTTTTTTGGGGAACTAGTAAAGAGAATAAGGGAGTGTTCCAGATTGCAACATACAAGATCAGTGTCAAAGATGATGCTTTTTATATTAAGGCATTCTTCTTGTAGGGATGCATCCATTATGAAAACAAGAAAAACGATTTATCCCTATGAGAAACATGCAAAGAGACACAAATTGGTCTCAAACATTTTGTGCTTTCCAGCAAAAGAATAAAACCTAGGTATAAACCCCAGAAAGGACAAAAATAAAATGTTCTTATGGAATGTTCTTGCCTTTTTAAGACAAATCTCAATGGAAATGGGTATTATTCACTAGTACCATGTCTGGACTTGAACTGATGTTTCAAAATCAAAAATACCTCCCTTTTCTTAAAAGCCTTTCAAGCTTTTATTTATTTATTGCATTAGTCTACCCAGCACAGCCTCAGTTTGCTTTGCTTCAGCCATTTTCTATACAGCAAAGGTGTCCTGCATGCAAGATCAGGGCTTGCTGCAGAAAACCCACCCTTCTAACACTTTGCAATGCTGATGCAAACCACTACAAAGTCAGGCTGCTTCTTAAGTATTCACTGGGTATGATATGTTCTGTATATCAAAAGACAAATAGTATTTCATATGCCTTTTGAACATTAGGTAACAGTTAAACCTACAACATTTTATTGAAGGTCATAAAAGACCTAAATAATTAATTTTATTAAGTTTCATTATGCCATTTATTCTATGCTTCAAAAATCTCAGTAGATACATTTCTAATAACTGCATTAGCAAAATACAACCTTAATAAACTTTTCTGTGTGTGAAACAGGCTAAATAAATTAAGTTCCTCTGCTGGAATTCAAGGAATTTAAGATTGTTAAGGACAGGCTACGGCTGAGATTTACCAATATCTGCACATGTCTCTGCTTCTACTGAAGCTGTGCCACTTTGTATAAATAATTAAAGATTAGCATGAACCTCTAGGCTGTGTTAAGCAATTTTGTAGCCGAGGCTGTAAATACCTTAAACTGTAGAGCATCCTACAGCCTAGTGAAGAGGCCACACAGAGAGGGATCAGCATGCCCTGTGCCACTTAGGCTGTCATGCTTCTGTGAATGCCCAAAGCTTTAGTCACCTACAACCCGTAAATGTCAAAATGAAGGTGCCTACTTTCCTTCAGTGCAATGAAGTCTGAGATTTTAGGAATTGTGATGTCATACTCAAATGCCAAATGTCTTCTGTGAATTAATGATTTCCACGTTACCCTTGCAGCTCCTGTATTTCGTCTCCCCAAGTCATCCATTTCCTATTGACTTACAAGAAAACCTTTAAAAGTAAGCACTACAGCAAACGTAGGAGTATTATAAGGGCAGACCAAACAAAGTATTTTGGATCTTCCTCCTCTTCTCAGCCATACTTCTTGTAGAAAATGTTTGTTTTCATCCAGCTCTTAGAGATGTTCAGTAGCATGTTCAGACTTTGCAAAGTTCTTCCTACCTTTTGCTATGGACCTGGTCACAATGAGCAGCTATACCCTGGTTTCCTTACTTTTAATTTCACTTGTTAACTTCAGACAACAAGCAGCATGAAGAACAAACGAGGCAGGCAGCATACTCACAACAAAGGTGTCTTCTACTTTGGCAATTCCTTTTCCGAAGATTGTCCCTAGTTGATCTCCGACACCAGCCAACAGAAACCCAAACAGAGGAATTCCCAGTAAGGCATAGATGATACAGAATATCTTTCCACCTTGTGTGCATGGGGAGATGTTTCCAAAGCCTAAATTACAAACAACTTGAGTTGTTTAAGAAGTTACATATATCACATTACATATTTTAAATGCTCCGCAGAAAGAAGTTAAGAACTAAGTCCTATTAGGTTAACAATATGGCACAGCAAACACTGTGGAAAAATTAAATGAAAGTGTAGATCATACAGTCCTCTCTGACCTAAAATCTAACTGATGCACAATTTACCAACTTGGATTTTGTGTACTGTGGAGAACTCGGATTTTGTTTAATAAATGACAGTTTTTCTCATCTACTACATGCAGTTAATACCAATTGGTTAAACTATGCCTTAGCCCCTTGCTACATGGAAATATCTATTACTGGACTTGTAATTGGAAGGCTGTATACTGGTGAACAAGATACAATTTTCCTTCACAAGTGCTCTGTTTCAAAGAGAAGCAGCCTGAAAAAGCCCTCATAACAGGGATTTCTAGACTAAGTGGGACTGCTCCGAGTCTTCATTATTAAAGGCCTTGGTTCTTTCAGCATTTCAAACAAAGCTTAGGGAAACAGTTTACAGCTCTGTCCATTTAAAAGTGTAAAATCATTCTGTATTCACTGCCTTGATGTGCCTGTGATACTCCAATAGCTGCTGGTCCATTTAAGGTAGAGAAACCGAAATACAAAGAGCACAGGCCCCAGCATCTGTGAAATGCACCTCCCAGGATGGATATAGTCATGATTTTGCCAAGGTCACACAGGCAGAACCCTATGGACAAGTTTCATGAGCATCACCCCTACATTTTAATTCCAAAGTTGTGCTCCTGCAAAGGATCACTCATGCTTTGGGGAAGCGGTAGTGGTAACACATCAGTAACTTTTTTGACACTGACTTCTCTGTGGAACAAAAGGCAGTCAGATGGAGAATTTGTCAGGAAAAGGGTTATTTTCCACAGAGAAATTAAAGCTTTTTGGGTAGAAAAGTAACTGTTTTCAGTTTTCAAAACTCCTTCCTTTCAGTACAGAGGAGACAGAAGCTGCTCCTCACGCAACTGCATTAAGATAGAAATGAATCACATTGAGAGTATAGTTTACTCCTAGATCTTTCACCTCAACATCAGCTTCCAGATAAGTTACTTAAACAATAACTGCAGTGTTGATAGAGTTCAGTTAGATAAAAAGTAGTAAAAAAGTTGATAATTTTTCCCCCAACAGTGACAAATTAAACAAAAAGAGCAAAATTAGAGGAAATATCACCAGTTACATGTTGTGGAGTCCTCAAAATTTAAGTTTTTCCTTCACCAATACTATGAAAAGGAAGCCTGACTCTGGCAACCGGTGTCCTTAGCCCAACCTAGCATCCTCCTCCAACCTAAGGCTAAAACTACCGATCATTACAATTCAGGATTTCAGTTCCACTGAGTTTTCTCTGTCCCTCTATACACCAAGCAGAAAAGATCCTTGAGTTTTCAAATGAAATTAGCTCATCACCAACTAAAAAGGGACGAACAGATACAAGCTCCTCTGTTTACATAAACATGCTTGCTTATGCATCAGCAGGAGCTCGAACAGTTCCAAGATGGAATTCCTGATGCAATTCAGGATCAGAGGTCTGGATACACCAGATTTATAAAACTTATACTAGGGGATTTGGGAATTGCTCTCCCCTTCTCTTCCTTGTTTAAGAACTGTATTCACTTCAGAGTAGCATCTCTTCATGGCAACAAAACACATGAAGCCCACGCCAAGCAGGCAGTTTTGCCCAGTTAGCTTCATAAAGCAAATTGGCATTCGCCATGCATCCCACAGCTATTACAGAGACAACTGCTGCTGCAGCATACTTCTCGTCTGCTGCTGATTGCTATGAGGACATGAAGTTCATGTTCAGCTCTATGTATTCTCCTCCCTGTATCAGGCCCATCTTGCTCAGGAAAAGGATGGCACCCTACTTCTACACTCAGATTCTTGCTTTCCAGCCTGAAAAATGAAGAACTCTCTTCCACAAGCAACAAAGGGTTTGTATTATTAATTGTACTTTATAAAAAGATCTCACATATTACTGGATAAAATAATCCTTCTCCAGCAGGTACTGGCTTCTCTCTGTCCAGATGCTCACTGCTCATAAGAAACCACAGTACTACACATAACAGCACAGTACTTAAGTGAACTGATCTATCAAGGGCTTTCCATCATCCATTAGTCATACTTCCTACAGTGTCATGTTTTATAACAGTCTGCTGCCATGCATGACAGCCTACTTCCCAAATTGCACAAATTGTCCTTACATCCTAATCTAGGTTTCTCCAGTGAAAAGCCAATCCATCGTGTATGCAGTAAGAGAAGAAACATTTATATTTCATATGGTTGATGTAATTGCTGAGGGTTCAGTCTCAAAACAGTATTACTGCTTTCATTTTTAAAACGGGGTGGGGGAACAGAGGAATTTCAATTTTAACCCAAGGAAAATTTTGTTTCAGGCATTGTTCTTGGAGAATACCATATGGGCACAGGAATACAACCACCAATCCCTGTGTGCCACACAGCTCTTTTCCACCTGCAGGGCAGGAATTCCTGGCATCACTACAGCAGCTCACTGGCATGGCATGTTCACTTCAGAGTCCCCACTTGTGCTCCAGAGGCTGGCATGAAGTCCGGCTATGGCAGTCTTGATGCTGAGAAGCCCTGGAGCATCAGCTCCATCATATCATGCTCTCTGCTGCTTTTCCCTCCCTCTAAGCTGCCTGCCTAGGAGGGATGGTGCACACTAATTGTGCAGGCAGCCTCAGTACCTCCAGTACTCTCCACACCTTCTAGTCCCATGCAGTTTTTCTCTTCCTCTATTTCTGCTAAACGGATACAACCAGTTGGTTCTTCATTACAACCAATACATCTGGTTCTGACCATGAACATGTAGAAAGCACTATACTCAAACTTGCCAAATTTTTCAGAAAGTTTCCCTCAAAGACCTTTAAACCAGTGCTATCTGCAATGAAAAGCATGAAGCATGAAAACCTAATCTGCACCATGGAATCAGCTTTACCCAAGGCCACTTTCTGCCTGCACTTCTCCAAAGTGCCTTCCCCACTTTACTTTCACTACCAGGAACATGATTTGTCTCCTAGTGCAACCAAATCCCTTTCATGCCATGCTAAATGCTTAACATGCCTTTACTGCCCAAAGGACTTTGTGCATTCAAAATACATTGTCCCTGACAGCAGCTGTGAATAAGAAATATGTTTTGGAAGGAATTTCCAGTAACTCTTGAGTGAGTTAAGAATAAAAGGCACATTTTAGGTAGATCGTAACTAATTGTTCCATTCAACAAAATAACATATTCCACAGTTTTGTGTTCAGAACCCTTAGAGCCTTCAAGATGAAAACTGGATACAAAGAGAAGCTCAGTCCCTTTGGTCAGCAATAGACAGAAGAAAGGGTATGCTAAAACCAAACAAAACCACACAAACCCCAAAATAACACTGTATGGGATTATTTTGTTTTATGTTCGTGCCCTCTTTTTAACACATTTGAGGATGAAAGAGTAATTTACTCATCTGAAGTGGATTTACTATTAAGTAGAAATTAGTAACTTTTATAACCACACACATTACTGTTTTTGAGCAAAAAAACATACATTCAAGGTTTCGGTTTGTCCATGACAAACAATAGGTTCTACTGCAAATGTGGAATAGTTTGAAATGATAGCATTTTTCCTGCAATTGATAAGACATTCCTGTTCAGATGAGACATTCTTTGCATTCAAACCTTCATAAAAGGGGAGCTTGGCAATTAAGAAGATCTGTTTTAAGTAGAGAGAAAGATTCCTTTGCTTTTTAGTTAACCAGTATCTCAGCCTGTCAGAAAGGTCTTTTAGATCCACACTTTCAAAGTGGAATTCAAAGAATAAAGACTTCAAATGAATGTTTTTGACAGGGAATTCCTAGACAAAGGAGGGCATCTGCTGAAACAAGCTGGCTACAATTAAGTATTTCTCATGTAAGAGATTATAGGTGCTTTTGAGAGTTCCAAGACCAAATTTTACTTGCAAAATTGACTGGAAAAGAGTGTCACCACTTATGATTCATTTATATCAAATAGCTTGAGTGGGATTGAAAGGTCTGGGGAAGGATTGAAGCATTTTCTTTCCAAACAAGAAAATGTAAATTCAAATACCAGTAAGTGTTTTCCCATTGCTTCTGACATGCTTCAGATTACATGAGACATCATTCACCAGACAGCAAACAACATGAAAATTATGGCAAAATAATGTCATGTATTTTGAGACATGAGAAACTACTCCTGACTGTAGGGTTGGATATGTGGCCAATTGATGAAGCAGTTCAATACTGAAAGATGAATAATCTGGTGAACATGCACACCCTTAATTACATGAAAATGGATTAGAGAAACTTTATACTAAGAAGATTGCAGAGGCTCAGAGGAAAGGCTGAGCTCCTGGCTGCTGAATCCCATGGGGCTGGAACCGGGTGAAACAGCTCCATTCCCTTGGCTTCAGCCACCAGATGCTGTGTGCAACTGGTGGCAGCACTGCCACAGGTTCACATCCACCCTGCCTATGCAGCTCAATTACAGTGATTACCCTTTCAAAGAGAATACATGTGTTTTGATACCGAATGTGAAATGGATTTTTAAGAGATCAAAATATGCTTTTTCCAGGCCCTGTGGAACAATCCGATGAAATCTTTATGAAAGGTACCTTGCTGAATTTCTAGTAGTTAAGTGGTTTTCCCTTTGGATTGCCACTTCAGGTCAGGAGATCAGCATTTATATACATGCCCGCCCATTACTGCCAAGGCAAAAATATGCACTTATTCATAGACAAATACCCCTTTTAGCAAAAGTAATGGTCTGCATATAATTATTAAACAAAAAGGCAGTATGTGTACCCATATTGGCTATGGGAAATCTCTGCATACCCTGCAGAAATGCCAAAACATTTATGTTTGCATTAATCCTCTACAGGCAGATAGGAGCAGCCTCACACTCGCAGGCCCTCGTGCTCATGGGGGACTTCAATCATCTTGATTCCTGATATCTGTTGGAGGGATAGTACGGCTCAGCACAAGCAACACAGGAGGTTCATCGATTGTGTGGAAGACAACTTTCTCTTGCAAGTAATAGAGGAACCAATGAGGAGAGGTGCCATGTCGACCTTGCCCTCACCAACAGGGGAAGGCTGGTTGGAAATGTGACACTCCAGGGCAGCATTGATAGCAGTGATCATGAGATGGTCAAATTTGAGATCCTCAGGAGAGTGAGAAGGGCGTGCAGCAAGCTCACTGCCCTGGACTTCAAGAGAGAAGACTTAGCCTCTTCAGGAACCTGCTCAGTAAGATTCCATGGGATATAGCCCTAGAGGCCAGAGGGGGCCCAAAGCTGCTGGTTGATATTCAAGGATCACCTGCTACAGGCTAGGAATGTTGTGCCCCATCCAGAAGAAAATGCAGCAGGAGGGCCAGGAGATCTCCTTGGATGGACAAGGAGCTGCTGAGGAAACTGGGAGGGGAAAAAAAAAAGGGAGGTTTACAAAAGGTGGGAGGAAGGACTGGAGGCCTGGGAAGAATACAGAGATGTTGTCTGGGAAGCTAGGGACCAGGTTAGGAAAGCTAACGCTCAGGTAGAATTTAATCTAGCAAGGGATGTGAAAGATAACAGGAAGGACTTCTATGGGTATGTTGCATACAAAAAACAGACTAGGAACAATGTGGGCCCTCTCTGGGAGCTATCAGGAGAATTGGATCTGGAGGAGGTCAAGGCTCTTCTTTGGGACTCTTCACTAGGAACTGTAGTGATAGGAAAAGGGGTGAGGGGTGCAAACTGAAACAGGGGAAGTTTAGGATGGATATAAAGAAGAAGTTAAACGAGGTATCGGAATGGGTTGCCCAAGGAAGTGGTAAATGCTCCATCCCTGGCAGTGTTCAAAGCCAGGCTGGATGGAGTCTTGGGCAACATGGTACAGTGCAAGGTGTCCAGGAACTAGATGATCTTAAGGTCCTTTCCAACCCTAGCTGTTCTATGACCCTGTGATTCTACTGCTGTTTACTTAATATCATTGCTTAGCACAGCACTCCCTTTGGTATTTTCTGGATTCTAACCTACAGAACTCTGATTTTCAGCACTAACTGTTAATTCCGTGTCACAGCAATGTCAATATATTCTTTTGAAGGTTATAATGTTCTGGCTCAGGCCTGAAAAAAACATTATATTAAAAGCCCCTCTTAATTTCCAATCATTTTCTTTTTCAACTATGAATAATAACAAGAAAAGCTAGACTGACATTAACAAAATGTGGAATATTCAAGAATTGATGAGACAGAGGCTGATCTCTTTTCAGTGGTTTCTTTTCATCTGAGTTCTGTGGGAGCAGTAGTCAAAAATCAATAAAACTTCTTTTAAAAGAATAGGCTATAAATATTCATAAAAACTAAGTTTCCTTCAAGTCAAAGTGCTGTGCTGGAGAGGTGAAGGAGCATTGTAAGGAAAGTCTCTGTATGGATATAGAAGCTGTCACAGTACTCAGTAACTTGCATGCAGTTGCTAAGGCAATTTCTCAAGAAACTGGGTAACAGCTGTTAAAAGACTTTTTCAAGTTTAAAGATGAATTCAGATGGCTCTGCCTCCCAGTACAGGTTCCTTGTTTCATTTAGCTGTCACTTTGCTCAGTGATGAGCATCTACTTCTCATTAGCAGTAGGACTTATGCCCCTTTTCCAATTACTTCTGTGTATTGTTATTGCTTATATCCATTTTACCTCTAAGTCTTATTCTAGCAAAATTGAATCAGTACCAAAACACCAAAACTCCCACTTGCTTTTTTTCCTTTGAGATTGCTCCATGGGAGCAAGATGCCTGGCTAACATAGCCAGCAAAAACATAATGTATGTTAAAGTAAAAAGACAACAGTCCACAATATAATGAAGCTTTTACTACCTACGTATTCTTACCAAGAGCAAACACTTATCAAATGTGACAAAATTGACACTCGTTCTGCACCAAAAGGAATGAATAATTTACACGGCCAAGTGAAAAGTCCTGTATCTGGGTTGAGGCAGCCCTTGGTATCAATACAGGCTGGGGGATGAAGGGATTGAGAGTAGCCCTAAAGAGAAGGGTTTGAGGGTACTGGTGGGTGAAGGGTTGGATATAAGCCATCAGTGTCTGCTTGCAGCCCAGAAGGCCAGTTGTATCTTGGTCTGCATCTGAAGGATCATGGCCAGCAGGTCAAGGGAGGTGATTCTGCCCCTCTGCTCTACTCTTATGAGATCCTACCCACAGCCCTGGTACAGAGAAGGCCACAGAAATGATCAGAGGGCTGGAGCACCTCTGCTATGAGGAATGGCTGAGAGGGCTGGGTTCTTCAGCCTGGAGAAGACTCCAGCAGGACATTATTGCAGCCTTTCATTTCTTAAAGGGGCCTACAGGAAAGATGGGGAGAGACTCCTTAGCAGGGCCTCTCGCAATCAGATGAAGGGTGATTATTTTGAACTAAAAGGTGGGAGGTTCAGGTGGGATGTAAGGAAAAGCTCTTTATGATGAGGATGGGGAAACACTGGCACAAGTAGCCCAGAGGTGGTAGATGCACCATCCCTGGAGACATTCAAGTCCAGGCTGGATGTGGTTCTGGGCAACCTGATCTAGATGAAGATGTCTCTGCTCATTGCTGAGGCTCAGACTAGATGAGCTTTGAAAGTCCCTTCTAACGCACGCTATTCCAAGATCCAAGTGATCCACAGAAAAACATGAAATGTCAATCTATGAACAAACTATTCTGATGCTGCAACTTCAATGGACATCACATTCCTGTCCACCTCCCCCCCCACCCCCTGAATTTGGGGTCTTTCTTTTAATACCTTTCTTTTTGTTACCTATAGGTAATTATAGAAATAGGTTTTGGTTTTTATTTACAAGTAAAGCAACTCTTGGTGCTGGTAAAGCAAGCTCTTGCTGACTTCTCCATCCCAAACACAAAGCAGTGCACGTGCTTTCCAGCATTGTTAAACTACCCTGCCTATATGTGCTTCTGTCTTCCCTATAATTAATAAAACAGAGCAAAAGTGTTAGCAAATTAAAACTATGGTGGATTTACAGCAACAAATGGTTAGTAATCAGCTGGAATGTCAAGTAATCAGCAATTGCCTTTTCTCCTAAGGAACAATATTCCCAGAGGTGAGGACATCCAGTTTCTCCTGAAGCATGCATTGTGCCAGCACAGGTATTCTGTAAAGGCATCCTGGTTTCAGTGAAGTCACTGATTCAAAACAAAAACTAAAAATCCCATAATCCTACAGTCAGCAGAATCACATCATGTTACGCTGATGCAACTGGCCAAAATGAATGCAGGTATGATGGAGCAGCTCTGCTCTGGAGCCAGGCTGAAAGAGCTGGGCTTGTTCAATCCAGAGAAGAGAAGGCTTTGGGGAGACCTTAGAGCAGCTCCAGTTCCTAAAAGGGGCTACAGGAAACCTGGAAAGGGGCTTTGGACAAGGGCCTGTAGGGACAGGACAAGGGGAATGGCTTTAACCTGCCAATAGAATGATTGAGATTAAACATTAGGAAGAAGCTCTTCCCTGGGAGAGTGCCGAGGCGCTGCCACAGGGTGCCCAGAGAAGCTGTGGCTGCCCCATCCCTGGCAGTGTTCAAGGCCACGTTGAATGGGGCTTGGAACAACCTGGTCTAGTGGAAGGTGTCCCTGCCCTTGGCAGGGAGTTAGAGGTGGATGGATGAAAGATCCCTTTAAACCCAAATCATTCCATGATTGTATCATGGCACATTATGCAAGCCAGAGCTTGCTTTGTGGCTTTAAGCTTCTCTTCATGTGCCCTATTTCACTTAAAGAGACCTTTCACAAGGTCAAGGTTCAAAATCGCAAACGTTTTGCCTCAGTTTCTCCTGTGCTCCATATCTGTTCTTGCTTATAAGCTACACATAAACATCCCATATATTCAGATTATTTACCCTGAATCAGAAATAGGCAGAGAAGTTCCGGGGAAGAGGCAGCAGTCCAGAGGAAATGGGAGGCAAGGAGACTGCCATAAAAGAGAAACTCCTCCTTTGCATGTGTAAGCACACAATTCTTAATCTTAGTAAGAGCAGTAGGAAGGAAGCTATTCAAGAGAAAAATATGTATATACACACACGTTATTTTGCACATGATGTGAAATAACTGAGAATTTTATTTCTAATAAAAATACCTCTTGATGCAGCGAGCCCTAATCCATACCAGCATATTGAGAAACACAATCTCAGCAAAAAAGACTAGAACACTACCAACTTTCTTAAAGGGAAAGCTCTGAAGATTTTTATTCATAGCATTATTTTCTTTACGAAGAAAATGAGGTGGTTTTGCAATTAAGATTAACTATCACTATCTGAAAGTGCAAGGTCATTCCCCTGTTTCTCTTTTCCACCCCCCTGGAGCAACCTTTACCATAAGGGCTAACATAGAATCTTATAAAGGCAAAAGATGAACCACTGCGCATAAATAACTTGTGTCTTCACATTTTAGCTTCTAGTTTCTTATGTGTTATATTCCTGATTCAGCAAAGCAACATGCTTAACTTCAAAAATGTTTCAATTTATCTCTATTGAGGTGACATTTAAACATCCGAAAGCACACTCATTCCACCAGCATATACACCTGCAAAGATGAACAAGCATAGCTTGAAAATAAAAGTCTTAATGGGTTTTTCAGTTGATTTTCTGCACAGTTATGATGTGGCAGAAATCAGTCCTGGAACTCCTCCTGTCACCAGCTCTTTAATTTCCCAGTATTTTACATTATATATCAATAAATCTCCTGTTTTAATGCCACTATCCAAAGGAATTGAAGAAAGTGAAAATACAAAACTGCAAAAAATATTTAAAACCCTTCAGAGGTGCAAGAATTAATATTTGCTTCCACAGTTTTCAAACCTTAGGGACTTAAACCTATGCAGGTGTGTGAGGTTTTCCTCTACAGTGAGAATGCTTCAGTAGGAGGCAGTTGAAGATGAGCACTCTCTGGCTCAACAGCATCCTACCAACCCTCAGCACAACTCCACACCTTCATCCAAGCCACTCAGGGCTATCACTCCGGAGATTCTCACCCGATTCTTTGGCAAAGAGAACAGTCTAAAGGCTTCTATGAAAGTCAAGTCTCTTACAAAGACAAGTTTGTGATTCTCACCAAATGTTCTTAGCTGAGCAGTAACGGGATATACAATTGCTTCTACATATTTTAAAGCCATTAGAAAGATAATTGTCAAGCAGTGCAAAGTTAATTCCAGACTTTGTGCTTTTGGGTTTACCTCCCCAGTTTTGCCTTTGAAAGAAGCCAATGGGATTTACAGTGGACAGGACTTTCAGCAAGTAGCAAAATCATGAGCAATCGTTTCCTTCATGCCTCTCTTTGAAATACACAGGCTATGATTTTTCTTTCACAAAAGAAATCTTTTAGAGAGAAATTAAAAACGGGGCAGGACTTCACAAAACAGAGCACAGCTTCCTGCTCACAGTCTTGATCTCATATAATCTTGCACTTCAGTTCATAGGGGGAAAAGAAATAGTAAGAAGTGTATAAAAATTAGCCAGATGTAAACATACTTCTCAAGCATTATTCCACTCCTTGCCCTACCCTCCATGGTCCTGAGCTGGAATACAATGAGCTAAATCAGCATAGACTGAGCCATTTGACTACAAACACATCTGAGTCTTGATTGGACTATGGAAATCGAGGATACAGCTTCAGATCTAGCAGACAAACTAACAGTAAAAACCCTATATATTAAGCAAAGTGAAATTTCAAAAGGAAAAGAATTACACATCTAAAAACCCCAGTCACCAGCTCACACATTTAATGGTCCTTTCCCTCATGGCTGTGTGGCATTACCCACAGCGTGTCTTTTACCTGGCCTTCCCAAAAGGCCTTCAGGTATTCCCCAACCTTACATCCTCCTGGAGACTATTATCCTGCTGTCCCATTTCATTCTAAACTACCTGAAAACATTTCACACCCACAGGGTCAAGCCCTTTGGTTTCCCCACCATTTGGTCTAACAGCCCACAGGAAAACAATGACTCAGGAAAGATAACAGAAGTCCAGGTCATATTACCGCTACCAAACAGAAAAATGGGAGTCAGAAAAGGAAAGAGAATACTTACTTTTGGAAGCGATTATCGGTGTCTTTCAATATCAATGTTTTAGGCTTAATGGATGAAGATTCGTTCTAGTTCCTACTTCGAATCATAGAATAGTTAGGGTTGGAAAGGACCTTAAGATCACCCAGTTCCACCCCCCCTGCCATGGGCAGGGATACCTCGCACTAAACCGCGCAATCCAAGGCTCTTCCCAACCTGGACTTGAACACTGACAGGGATGGAGCATTCACAGCTTCCCCGGGCAACCCATTCCAGTGTCTCACCACCCTTACAGTAAAGAATTCTTCCTTACACCCAACCTAAACTTCCCCCATTTAAGTTTTAACCTGCTATCCCTTGTCCCTAACAAAGCACATATTGATATTAATTTTCCTCTTGTTATTTCAGGATTCTGAAATGCAGTGCAGAAAAGAACATGCATTACTTAGCTTAACTAAAAGTCACTACTACTCCATTACTACCAGAAATAAGCAAATTGTAGCTCAGACTAATCTTTATAGGGAAAGTTTCCTTTGTGTTTTACCTCCTGTGAATTCTGTTAATCAACCCAGTTTGAAATAATAAGTATGCATTCCCAAAGATACATGTCAGGAAAAAATCCTGTACAGAGAAATATTTTCTGTGTGAAAGAGCAAAGTACAGTTATAGGAAAAGAGCACAGATTTAATTGCCTTAAAATATTTAGGTTTTTTACAAGTAATCTGCAGCACTGTTCATAAATTGCCTTTGAAGATCTGAACCGGTGTTAAGTTTAAGCATGTTTCTATTCCTTTGGGCTTCTAAAACATTTCTGACATTTATATACATGGCTTCTGTTCACACAAACATTTACTAAGCTGTGGCTTATAAGCTTTCCCATCCTGAACAGGTATTTGTGCTTATTTCCCACAGCATCCTGATGGGACAACATGATATCCCAGACACTTTGAGTCTGGGTTAGTACAAGAATATTATTCACACTTTTCCCTACAATCAGAAAAAGTTTGCATTTATATTTAAGAATACAAGACTGCCTGTTAGATGCCAAATGCTACAAAACTGTTTCCTCGATTTTGGGGGGCAAATAACAGGTAATAAATAACAGAGGGCTGCATAACAATTATGCCATATTTACTTTGCATGGAATTATGGCAAGATTACTATTGAAAACATTTTGCAACTCCAGTTGTAACAGGATCTCATATTCCTGAAGTCTTAGAATGGAAGCTAATTGGGATAAAACTTTCACTGCTTTTCCAATTGTTAAAATAATCCCACTCAAAGCCTAAATTCATTCATTTAGGTTCTGGTTCTACTGCACACCATTCAAAAGAACACCATAAAGCTCCGGATAGAACAACTGATTTTGCAGCAAGTAATTAATCTGTCATCAACTGAAGCCTAACAATTTTTAGCTTGCTTTAACCAGGACTTCTTTTCTGGGACCAGAAATATTTGTAAGAGCAATCTGCATCAGTCTGGTACCTTCACAGCTTCATTTGTCAACACACCAACAGGAAACAAGCTGTTTGTTGCCATTTTGGTTTTTTCAAGGTAGCTCTAACTCTTGGTAGAAAACAAGCCATTGAATGATTTATGTTTACACACAAACAAATGAAAGCTAAATTAACATATGTCTATTCACATTCCCAGAGGCTCAGTGGGATTCATTAGTGTCTTTTGATTCCTTTCAAGTAATCATGTACAAATGTTACAATATCATAGAATGGTTTGGGATGGAAAGGACCTTAAGATCATGCAGCTCCAAATCCCTCCCCATAGGCAGGGATGCCCACATTAGACCATGTCACCCAAGACTCTTTCCAACCTGGCTTTGAACATTACATTATCTGGCATTTTAAGAACTTTACACACCAAAAAAGTATCCTTAGGCTCTCAACTGCCTGCTAAGACATTAATGAAATCCCTACTGCATTCCAGGTGTTAAACTTGAAGTCAAAAGAACTTATGCACCACATTTCTCCCCTCACCAAATAAGACAGCAGAATTAACTGCATGTGTTTTTGTAGTCCAACATATATTAGCTCCAATCAAAAGCATAATACTCAAGGACTTAAGGGCTTTCCATACTATAGTGCCTGAAATCAATCCAAAGTACTACTTTAATACTCAGAGCACAACAGAAGTGTATTGCCTCCACACATGCAAGGGGAACATCTCATATTGCAAGGAGTGTAAGTGAATAAACAGTAATTTCAAATGGAACTGTTGGCAATTTAGGTTACTGGGAAGCTAAATACTATAGGACTATATACATTAAAATTACAATCAGAGCAGAAGTATTTTTTCTAAACAAGTCTCTCAATTTAATTTATGATCTGTTATAAAATTCACAAGGTTCAACATAGATACTAAGCATTTATTTCTGTTCAAAACTTTTGCAAGTGCCTACAGACTAAACACTCTCAAAGGAAGTATTGTTCCCAAATACATTTTTCCATAGATTCAAATGGTTATTTATGACTTCTGGAGGGATTCACAGAAGCAGAGTTGAATGATCCAAAGCTGTCTCTATTTGGAATAGTCATAATGAAAGCAAGTAGACACAGAACTCACATGCAGCCATTCCCAGAAAACACAGGGAATACACTAAGACTCTGCATAATAGTTCCCTACCCCTTTCTTCTTGTTACTCCAAGAAAATTGCTCCAGACATTAGCTCATACTAAATCAAAGTGTTCCAGAAATACAGCAAGTTATTTTTATGAATGCATATTAGTGTGTTTCAGTAAAGAAGAAATGCCCTTCCAAAAAGATAAAGACTAAATGTCAAGCACTTCTGCTTCCAGGATCCACACATACAGATTAGAAATACATGCAGATAATAAGGACAAGAGAACAAATCATCAGCTTGTATACAAAGAACCGGCCTTATATCTCTTGAAGTGAAAAAGAGGAATCAAAGTCTGAATATCAGAATAGAATTCTCAGCATGGGTCCCTAGCAACCATCAAGAAAACATGTACTCAGAGTTCCAGAAGTCAAATTTCAGGTTATCAATTCTGATGAGATGCTTAAGTACTTGGACATCATAAGACGTTGATCATGAAACACATGAATCACCTTCCTGATCTGGAGCGGATTTTTGCCAATTAAAAACGGAAAACAGATGGAAGAATGGTGTAACAAATTTCCACAGATCTCTAGACAAATAATCTACAATTTCATTTAATCTTCATCTACTTTCAGATGTTTACTGCAAAATAAAATTGGCTGAATATGTAGTTCAAATGGTTCTACATCAAAACAGTTAATGCCCCTCCCAATTCTTCTTCAGGCAAAGAAGATACTGTGAACTGGAAAGACACTTACTCAATACTACAGACAGTAACTGGCTCTAATACCACAATTCTTTCCCTACTTAAAAGATGCCTTACTGCATAGGACTAAGCCACTTGATGCCGTCTTTTCTATCCCAAAAAACAGCCTCCAGATGTTAATTTTCATATATCAATAGAGCTGGAGAAAAGAAAAAATAACAAATCCCATGTCTGCAGTAGAGAACCACAATCTGCACTCAACAAAAGCTGGCACAGAAGCTGGCATAGAGCTTTCAGAGAAGCCCTCTTCAGCTGAAAACTGCATTGTGTACTACAGCTGTACCACACAACCCTGTACTAATAAACATCTGGTGCACAACCAGTCTTTCCTACAGCACCGTTATCATGAGTTTGATGAGCTGAGAATCTAGAAACTACCACTCAAACTTAACACTCAATTGAACAACTTGGGCTAGGAAAATAGAGAGGAAAATATCCAGGAATGCAGAAGTTTCCTCCAGTCAGTGTATCACCTTTATAAGGGCAGCATTTCCTATTCAGCATCAGTGTTTTCAGATGCAGGCTGCCTGTAACAATAGTGGAAGGCTGGGAGAAATTGGGTAAGTGATAGAATAATAATAGAAGTTCAAATCAGATTTTGAAGAGTGGACAAAAAAGTCATACATTTCTCCAAGTGGTCCCTGCTTTCCTTTCACTAGCTCACTCCTTTGAACCCCTAGCCCTCCCAAGCTGATTTGAGAACAAATATCTCCTTGCAATATATATATGAACACTAGATATATACCCTGTCCTTTGGACAGTTGTGTAATGAATTTGAAACTATAAATTATAATGCAACATCTTCCTGCAAGAGCTCTCTGATGAGCTAAATCATCTATTTACAATACCTTATGTTGCTTATGCACAGAAAACCAGACACACTGCTAACTCCTTTTCTTTAGGGAAGCTACACGAGGGTGTGCTTCTCTCTCCTCCCTACTCTTCATAAGGAGGAACAAAGGGCAGGTCACTTTGTCCCTGTATTTTACTACCCACATCACTGCTTCTGGCTTCAGCTACCACTACCCCTGTGCTACGTTATCCCCTGACATAGAGGGAATTGCATCTTTCAGCCAAATGAAATGAGATGTCGTGGCTGAGGAGGCTGGAAACAAAAGAGAACAGCAGAAAAAAAGCCAAGAAAAGGCAGGTTTTTTTCACCCACAGTTAGTGAATTATCTTCCTTTAATTTGCTCCCACACTCCTTTCACAACACCCCCTCCGGAGGAGGTTGACAAAACCTTAAGCCCTTTACAATTTACCTCCATTAAAATGCCCCTGACCAGAAATGAGAGCAGGATCCAGAAGTTAACCAGAGGCTCTGACCATAGTACCAAAGTTGCTAAGACACTATCTTAACAAAAACGCTACTATTTAGTTTTTCTGCCAGAGATTACGGCTGCATAAGCTAGAACACTGCTCAGGGCTCCAAAAATTCCTGCAGAATCCCTTAGAGATGTTACATAAAACTGCACTATTCCCAAAGGGGCTGATAACACTCATCCAAGATCCCCCTTGCCATCGCTCAAACCAAAAGTCTCCCTAGGCAAGGTTACCTGTGAGTCAAAGAACTTCACAAAGAGCACCAATTGCTGCAGGCCCCTTCCACCAGGTAGGGAAGAATCAGGGCAGAGAAGAGATGAGCAAAGGTGCTGTCGCAATGCCACAAGATAGTGGGTCACAGCCTTGGGGCAGCCATTTGGCTGTGAAACCATCTTTTACCCCAGTTCAGAGCGGAACCACAGAAACCAGAGGTTTTAAACCAGTGTCCACTTAAATGCTGGTTCAGGGCATCATTTGTATCTTTGCATCCCAAGGATGTTCATTGGACATTATACAGCAAATACCAAGGTATGTGAGCTACATGCGAAGTATCACCCAACCATCACCCAGAAGGAACTCTTAAGCACACAGCACATACATATGTGTGTATATTATATATTTATATGAATCATTCCTCACAGCTGCTCTCCTCTTTGCATTAATTTGAAGGGAAATGTCTGCATGAATAAAAAGTTAACATACTTTAGAGGTCAGAATAATAAATGACTATTTAAAGGTAAAGTCATATATTGCTTGTAAAGATGCTAACACATATATTTGAAATTCCTTGGCGCAAATACGTGTGTAAATGTATGCTCAAACCTTTAATCATACAGTATTTGTGCAGTTATGAAGAAATTTATTGTATGCAGATTGTGTTATTCTGTTGTTCCTACCACATGGCTGAGCCATGGCATTGTAGCCAAATTCCAGGAAATCTTTCTATCCTTTAATAAAAGACATATCTTTCCAACTAAATTAGTTTAACCCCCATTAGCTCTGAGCAAGCTGAGTTAAGTTACAGGAACACCTGCAGCTGCCCTATGATACAGGTACCGGGAACTAAATTGTTCCACTGTTGGAACAGGTAAGAGAAAACCCCCAAATATTCTCAGTGCAGAAGAACGTTACTAGGCTGGACTTGAAAACCTTTTGCATTGTAAGCTGGGACAGTATATGCAGCACTCAAAGCAGCACAAAGGTCTGAACTCAGCATCTGCACATCAAGTCACCAGATTCGAGTAGGATTTAGAATCACAGAACAGTTTGGGTTGGAAGGGACCTGTTAAAGCTCAGATAGTCCAACCCCCCTGCAATGATCAGCTTGCCAAGAACCACATCCAGCCTGGCCTTGGATATCTCCAGGGACAGCTCATCCATCATGTCTCTGAGCAACCGCCCTCATAGTAAAGAATTTTCTCCCCACATCTGAATCTCCCCTTTCAGTTTAAAATCATCACCCCCCATCTTGTCACTTCAGGCCCTGCTAAAGACTCTCGCCCCATCTTTCTTACAGGTCCCTCTTAAGAGCTGAAAGGCCACAATAAAGTCTTCTCAGAGCCTTCTCTTTTCCAGGCTGAAGAACCCCAGCTCTCTCTTCCATCCCTCATAGCAGAGGCGTTCCAACCTTCTGCTCATTTTTGTGTCCCTTCTCTGCACCCTCTCCAACAGATCCATGTCTTTCCTGCACTGAGGACTCCAGAGCTGGATGCAGGACTGCAGGTGGGGTCTCACCAGAGCAGGGGAGAAGAGTAGAATCACCTCCCTTGACTGCAGTGGAAAGTGCCCAAAACACAGTAAGTGTGACTGAGCCATTGGAGAAGAGCAAGACTGCTGAACTTACACGCTTTAATGAGTCTGAAAGCCAGTGAGTTGATAGAAAAATACAATTTCTATGAAAAACAACATTTTGATGTGCATATAAAAGGACAAAGATTGACGGAGAGGACTTGAGCAGCAGCCAAATAAACTCATCAGAATCTAATTTATAAAAGATCAAACTAGAATGGCATAGATTTGAAAAGCTATTAAAGCATATATTGCCAAATAACCCAGAGGTAAAACTAGCTCTACACTAGAACCTGGTGGTATTCCCCAGATTGAAGAAAAACTCTTTTAATACTGTTTTCTTTCCCCCATGTATTTAATTTGTACCACAGAGTGCCTCACAGGAAGCACAAAATGTCATGACTGCAGAGGGATTTCAGAAGCATGTGCCTCTACCACAGACCAAAACCAGAAGAGTGAAAAATGCTGGAGTTAAACCTCACTGAACTCACAAATACCGAGTCCAGCTGTAACACCAGGCATGTCTTGTCTTCTCCCAGCCATCTAATCATCCTTTTTCCACGTGAGTTCTCCAACGTGTGAGCCACAGAGAACCTCCTCATGCTCCTCAGAAGTCAGGCATGCACAAGATGTCTGCATGCTCAGGACACAGCATTTCAACTACACCATATCACACATGCATTACATTTAAACTTTCATGGTTGGATATGATCCTATCTTGCTCATGTTTAGATTTACTATCTCTGTGCATCACTAGTGTCAAATCTGCTTTTCTTTGGGGAATCTTCAGATTTTAATTTCCTTAGAAATTTGTTATTTAGTATTTAGCTCATCCTGGGTTCAGCAGTAGCAATCATTTTTCTCCTTCTTAGTAGCTGGTACAGTACTGTGTTTTTGACTTTCAGCCTGGGAACAGTGCGGATAACAGTGATGTTTTTAGTTGTTGCTATATAATGTTTACTCTGATCAAGGACTTTCTGAGTCTCATGCTTTGCCAGGGAGGAGGGGAAGCCGGGACGAAGCAGGGACAGAACACCTGACACAAAGTGACCAAAGAGAGATTCCATAATAGACCACATCATACCCACTGTATGAACTGGAGACAGTTACCCGGAAAGGCTAGATAACTGCTCAAGTTGGGCTGGGTATTTGTCAGCAGGTGGTGAGAGGTTGTATTCTCTTCCCTTGTTATTTCCCTTATTATTATTGGTGGTAGCAGCAGTGGTTTATGTTATATCTCAGTTACTGGACTGTTCTTGTCTCAAACCATGGGAGTTACATTCTTTTGATTCTCCTCTCCATCCCTCTGCTCCCAGAAGGAGAAAGAAGGAGGGGAGTGAGCAAGCAGCTGCATGGTTCTGGATGCCGGCTGGGTTTAAACCACGACATAGCTATAGTGCAAATGATAATGCCATACTGAATATATTATATACATATTATGTAACAGACACATTACTAAGGGCTCATTATTGGACTGGCCCAAACCCAAAGTTCTTAAAATACTTTGTGATATGAAGCAGGAGCTCCAAATGGTGTCATTTGTCTTCTCGAAGCTCCTTCCTCAATCAGATGCAGGCCGTAGCCTTCCCTGGCAAGATGTTCTGTTAATTCTGTAGTTATTTCTCCAGGTGAGTTCAGAGAGAGGACAGATGGAAAAGGAGACAAGAAAGGCGGGTGTAGATGAACCTGAGATAAAAGGGATGTTATAAAAAGATGGGGTAAGAAGGAAAGAGTGATGGAGAAAGCAGCCAGCACAGGATGGAAAACGCCCACATGGGCTTCCAGAAAACTCAGAGGAACATCCCAGCTTTAATGGTAGGTGTCTCTTCCGTACAACTCTTCCAAAGGCCATATGCCAAGGAGACTTATAACATCTCCAGAGCCTGAGTACACTTGGCACTATTCTGCGTCCAGTGGTCCCTCATCAATAAAGGATTCACCATCCCAGCTGCTTTCTCAGCTTCTCCTGCTATGATCTTTTTTGGTGTTAGTTAATAAGCAGATCTCTGTGGGAACATTTTTGCAGACAACCGCAGCTGAAGTTCCCATCCTTTCTCTGCATAAGAGGATGAAACATGCTGTTCTAACAAGCATCTGGTAATCTTTCACGTCTTCCAACAGCTTGCAATACTTCATTACTCTATGCCATCATTAGAGGTAGGTGCTATCATGATGGATAACATTATATATTCATATATGCCCATGCATTCGCACATTTGTAGAACATAGGGCTCACAAAGCACTGCAGCATAAAGCTACCCACTCAAACATGATGGGCTGGCTTCTCTCAAGGTCAAATACAGAGATTCTTGATGCTAATGAGACTGCTAACAAATATGGGTCCCATCATACTGTCATTTTCTGTTTTAATGCTAGTTCTAGTGGAAAGTCTTCCTGTTTCTTTAATTCCCACCTCTATTGCCTTCTGATGGCTGCAGAACACAGGATAGGACTTCTTCAACCAGCCAGAGCATAGATAAGGACTGCTTCTAGCACGGAAGCCAATGTATTACAAGTTATTTTCCTCCTCATCAAATAATTTTAACTGCTTTATTACCTTTTTATGAATCATATTTCTAAATGCATTTATTCTAAATCTGAAATCTTATTTTCATTATATTATGGAAAGAGTTATTATTTCTGATTAGTCTCTGTAAGTTGCCACTCGGAAACCTTAGACAACCACTGAGGTTGAGGTGCTCTGAATATCGGTTTTAAAACAAGATGGGGGGAGAAGTAGCACAGACAGGTCCTTTACATTTCCTATCAGTTCTGTACTAGATATTCACAAGATGATCCAGCAGCATATCATTGTGGAAATCTCATTTTAAAAGTTAAGAAAGAACAATAAAGACTTTAAAATACTTTTTTTATGAGAATGGAGACACTAGTCTCAATATCTGCAAGATGGTTCAAACATTTCAGAGAGGCCTAATATAATCACACATATATTTAGAATAGTAGAACATCAAAATAGGGATAAAATCGTAAAAAAGCAAAATGCCTTTGAGTATCAGACACAATCAAAATGAAAAACTCAACAATATTTTGGGTAAATGAGGCCTTCCTCAGCTATGCCCAAAAAGCTTATCTGTTCTTCCAGCTATTTCAGTGGCTCCATAATAGACAACTCTTTTCCCTACAAAGCATACCCCTTTCACAAAGAAAAAGAATCACCCCTTGTTGAATTACAGTCATTTTTCTGCATCATAACTTGCTGTGGTTTTACCAATATATAACAAGACTCTCATAAAAAGAACAAATCCTACAAAATGCATTTTTACAAACTTTTAAGAACTCACCAAGAAATAGTGATCTAGTACCCTCCTACAGTCTACTTCTCATTAACCCACTCCATATGAACTGCCTTCGCTAGACTAAACTGAGGGTTATTTTAATTTTAAAGAGAAATTTAAATTCAATTTTAATTATTTTTTTTTTTTTTAAATTACCAATTTCTGATGTCTCCCTCTGTGTTATTGGTCACCATGGATTTTTAACTCTGTAAATCATTCTAGTGTGCAGGATTGAATACTTTCCATACTTGTCATGTAGGCTCATTCAGCTCACTATGGCTGGGGGTGGCTGCTAAGGGTAGTTACTTCAAAGGGTGGCAGAACATGGTATAACATAACACACCTCTCCTACAGTGCTTGAATAAACTACACTCCTACATTGTCTATGTATCACTACTTAAATGAAGCAGAAAAGCTGAACTTAATAGCTTACGACCATAGAATCACAGACTGGTTTGGGTTGGAAAGGACCTGGATCGACCAGTTCCAACCCCTTGCCATAGGCAGGGATGCTTCACACTAGACCATGTTGCCCAAGGCTCTGTGCAGCCTGGCCTTGAACACTACCAAGGATGGGGCAGCCACAATTTCCCTGGGCACCCTGTGTCAGCACCTCAGCACCCTCACAGGGAAGAGCTTCTGCCTTATATCCAACCTGAATGTCCCCTCTTTAGGCTTGAACCCATCATCCCTTGTCCTATCACTGCAGTGCCTGATGAAGAGTCCTCCAGTATCCTTGTAGGACCCTTTGCAGACACAGAGGTCTCCATGCAGCCTTCTCTTACATGATTATTTCTGTTATAAGCTCTAATACATCAAGTTCCAAGACTGGTTATCTGTCATCTACATTTCCTGCAACTCTACTCTTCAAAATGAAGCACAATCCTTGGTCTCTGCAAAATACTCATGTTCCTTCTTATCAAAAAGGATCTACTGCACAGTCTCACATAAACTGCACATGCAGTTCTGGTTTCCCACCCCACCAGTAAAGCATTGCCTGCAGACATTTGTGCCTCCTGCAAATAAGTCAATGAACATAAAAAGAATGAAGGAAATAGAACCATAGAATAGTTCGGTACACTAACCCAAAGTCAACTGGTTTGTGGAAGGATAGTTTCCTTTCTTTCCTTTTTATGCCAGATCTACCAGAACCACTCTATTGGTAACAGTGCAGCTTCAAAGGCATCTGTGAGTCTATATATTTAGGAGACATCTAGCAATGAAATCCTTCACTCTTGCATTTCAGCATCTTCACTCTAACACTATTTGGGGACTAGTAGCAATTTCTCAGTTGCTACATGCATGCATTTCTGAAGGCACTGACTCATATCTTCTAATCATTGCTGCAAAAACACACAGGCTACCATTCATTTCACCCAATCATAAGAAAAGCATAGCTTGAAGATTGCAAGATAAAAAAAACAGAGCAAAGAGTACAGAATAATGGCTTTTTCAAGTCTCCACTGACCTGTAGCAGCCAAAGTGACTATCAGTTTAGTTGAACAACTGAATCCATATTTCATATTTGTCTGGAAACATGAAAATCCTAAGCAATTTAACAGCAATGACTAATTAGGAGTCAAAAGTTCAGACAAGAGCATGCAATGCTTGCAAGAACAGATTTAAAAGCTATTTACTTAGTTCAAAGATATATTAATAAGAATCCATCATAAGTCATGGCAGATTTATAGATGCCTCTTCACACAGATGACCTACAGACCAGCTCAAAACAACATAAGTTATTTCAGGTGAATGCAAACCTGACATTTTTATGTAGCCAAAAATACCAATTCAGGGCTCAACTGAAGCTCAATAAATCCCATAATGAGACTTACAAAAATTAGTACTTTCTCAGTCTTGATCTAGAATGGGCAGTGAATCAGGTAATGGCTCCTTGTTATGATAAACGCACTTTCTTTGGGCAGTTCTTAACCAGACAGCAGACAGACATGCAGAGAAGCTTTCCTTCCGGGGCTGTTGAAATACAGCTTCGCAATTGCAATGTCCAAGATGTGGGGCAAAGTTTACAGCCCCTAAAATCTTCTTTCACATCTACCATCCTTTCTAATATCAGGGAAATAACAGAGCAAGCCAGAGAGAAGTTTCTTTGCCTTCACCAAGAGCATTTCCATGGCCATTGGTGCCCTAACACTTCCTGAATTCTAGCAAATGTATTTCCATGCACCCATCTCTCCAAGCAGCGATTGTGCTTGTTTATCAAGCCTGAATGCTGGTTTTTTGGGGGTAACCTGTGCTTTCCTGATCAGAGTGAAGTGCATCAATCTGTGGTGCAATAACAGCATGCACTGCTATTGCTGTGTCAGTTTGAAGAGGAGAAGAGGTTTAACCCAGCATGAATACTGGCAGATTTCTAAAAGCATTTGGTGTTATCAAATGTGTTTCAGGATATGTGTGTCCAAGTCTAAGACTACATTCAAACTGCCAACATGACTCCAGAGTGGGTGCCAACAATATATAATCAAAGACCTTTTTAAGCCATTCAAATTAATGAAGTTTATTCCTATGATACCTACGTAAAAGCTGAGATATTCCAATTGCCTCTGACATTACCTTATTTGACTAAAAACCTATAAAGTATGATTAAAGAGCCACCACCAGTGCATTGAAAAAAATCTCAGTCTTTTTAAGTTTGTGTTTTGGGTTTTGGTTTTATTTTATTCAAATACCACATAAAATTAGATTATGTAAATTAGAAGTAGTACAAATCCTTCATCTAAGGGAACTATGCAGCAGGATTCTTTATTGCAGATCTAGGAGATATAAATAAGCAATTTTAGCTGTAAGATCTCTCCAACTTGCCATCAGTTGAACTAAATACAGATACTTGTGATCTTTGCCCACGTTCTTGCCATTATGACCCAAAATACTTGTTTCAAAGAGTTTGTGGTCTAAATAAACTCCACGGACAAAACAACACAGCAGCAAAGAGGTCAGAACAGCAGATGGCAAGCACCATGCTGGTTCCACAGTAACTTGTTTGCTGTGATGCATCATACAGCAAAAAGCCTCAAAGACCTGTGATCCAAGGTAATCCATCCATCCATGTTTTCCCCGATATTTTGTGCCACACTATCCAAACAACACAGGTAAACCAAGCAAGTCAGTATTAATATATGATCTAATGATATCTAATGCCAGAATGAAAGCCTGCAAAACTTAGAGGTGAATAATCCTCACTGCGGCTAATCCAGGAGGTTGAAAACTAAAACAGTCTGAATTTAGACAAGGAGAAAGAGCAAGTATAGACAAGAGGAGGGAATTGCCTTCCTATGCCATCTCTTCAGATGGTGGAAGTCCTCACAGGTTAACAAAGTGCTAGTGTATAATAGAAGTGACCTGATATTTCAAGTATCTATCTTAACCAAAACCAAAAGCTTTCCTGCACTAAGTTATACAACTAACCTCAGTGATAGAAAAGAGTTTGTCAGCGCCACAAGTAGTAAGTGTCATCAATCCATTCTTGGGAACTACTTAATCCAGATGATGTGCCTTGAGAAAGAAGATGAAAGGTCTGCATAGCAAAAGGTGATAGCAGCAAAGAAGCAATTATTCAGAAGCCACAGTCGGAGCCTGGCTATCAGAAACAAGAAAGGACCTTAGAGCAGCACACCGAATTCTTGCATTTGGTTACAACTTCAGACACCATCATGATGTTCTGGAAGATAAGAAACACCACCGCCACTTCCAAATCACATCATCCTGAAGCAGTTCTGGTTTTAGCTGCATCTGATTACTGGATACTTCAACTTAAATACACATCCTATAGAAAAGAGTAACAAGTTCTGTGGAATGAAAAAATGCAGTTACATTCAAAGCATTACAAAACCACCTTAACCTTGATGTATTTAGTATCTGAATTCTCCCTCAGACTGCTTCATACTTTCCACCTATTCACCTAAATATTAATTAACACTCCCATATCCACAGTACATGAGCATACTGGTTTACTGATTTTAGATGGACAACTGGTTTTGAATAAGGATCCCTGCAGGTAAAGGATCTCCTTGCAGTTAGGGAGACTGAGACCATGCCTACCACCAAACTCCTGTCCAACAAGCAAGGCTTGAATTTGCATTGTTGCTACGAGGCATCCACAGCAAAGATATCTGAAGGAAGTCACATCTTCTGTTTAATTACACTTGGTTTTCTCAAGGCTCTGGTTACTGGTCCAGCAAAACACATCAGAATCCCACACAAGTGCAGAAAAGAGAGAAAAGCACATCTCTAATGAAGTCAGAACAATAAAATTCTCTGCAGATTTTTTTCCCCACAGAACCAAAGAGCAAAATATCTTACTTGCTAACCCTTTAATATCAAGTGTTACTAATGACTTCTCCTCAGAGACCAAAATCAATCTCGAATAGGACGACTTTCAGAAAGTAAATTAACTACAAAGAAAAAGGTGTTATTCTTCCTGATCCTGCTGTGCAAGTCCAGACTAAATTTTTAATCATTAGTACTCAATATCAGACCACCTCATGAAAGAGAGTAACTCATACTTTACCAGGCCAATAGTTGCACTACTGCATATATTTGTTTGCTCTTAGCTAGTATGTAGCAGACAACAGTCCCTCCTCTAGCTTGCATCCCATTTTTTCACACCTGGAAAAGCATCTAACAAATCACTGATGAAATCCAAAACAACCAGGAGAGGGTAGATAATGCATATCCATGGCTTTTCTGCACTGTTACATAAAAATTGCATCCTGTGAGTGATTTTTACCACCCATCTTCATATTAACCTTCAAGTAACGGGTGTCTTTTGTAAACGTCTGCTCCTCCCAAATGAAAAGCTGAACATAACTTTTCTACTCAATAACTGCACTTGCATTAACAGCTCAAATTTGGGTTTAGAGCTTTTCAACCTCTTTATCTTAAGCATTGTATGTACAGATTATATGCACGTTACCTTAGAAATAACCTTGCACTCCTGAAAAATATGCATTTCTAACCCACACTGAGATATGAACTAGAATGTTGTTTGCAAGTCAAACTAACTGATGCAGCTCCTGCAAAAAAGATGACCCCAGAGGATGAGATTTTCCAAAGCATCAGAGGATTCAATACAGAAAAACACTCCCGGAAAAACAGTGAATGGATTTTGTTCGTTTCCCCTTTGCCTGTATTTCTACCCAGCTTCCCTTTTCGTTTTGCAGGTTTTTAATGAAACCAAGCTGATACAGAAAATAGAGAGTGCATAAAAAAGAAACACTTTTATAAAGTGCTAATGGATATTCTCATGCACTGGAGCGATTGATACCTTTATGCTTTTTTACTCCAGAATGCTGATGACACAACACATTGGATTTTATACTGCTAGCTGTTCACTTCAGGAACCCTTTAAAGCTTTTCTAGGTTATCAATACAACTTCCTTTCTATAGACTTCGTAAAAAAATAGGAGGCAAAAAGTCTATCCTGACCAACTGAGTCTTGTCTTTAGTGGATCTCCAGTACAGCTCTAGAATACCAACATACATGAGCATTAACCCCTGTCCTGCTTCAACCAGCCAGAGTGCCAAGAAGCATTGCTGGGGCTTGCAAGAAATTTTACAGTTGATATGTACATCAAGCAGAGCCTCAATATAACACAAGCAATCTTGAGAACTAACTTTCCAGGAAGAAAAGCCACCTCAACGTACATTCAGATTAACACGATAGGCAAACAGAACAGGACTTACATGAGGCAGGTTCTTACTTGGTATATAACTTGTCAGATCTGCAAAAACAGCTCAACAAGAACTCAAGTCTTCAGAACCCAGACCTTGTGCTAAAGGCACCTAAGAAGAGTCTCGTGCTCTACAGCAATCAGAAGCTAGGAACTCCAGATGAAAGAGAGGATAAAGCCCCCACATTAGTCTTTATATTGCTAGCCAAAAC
Source organism: Forpus xanthops (assembly GCA_032466535.1). Lineage (NCBI taxonomy): Eukaryota > Metazoa > Chordata > Aves > Psittaciformes > Psittacidae > Forpus > Forpus xanthops. Next base: position 167,130 of record JASSUY010054753.1, on the reverse strand, counting down.
AATCCCCCAGACCTAAAAATCTATTATTGCTGTCATTGATTACAGCTGCCATTCTGCTGTTAAAAGCTGGTCCTGCTTAGAAGCTCAACTAAAGAGTAAGTGCAAACAGCTGTGAACAAAGCAGCACATAGAGGTAAACAGCTTAATGTGGGGAACTTATCAACAGGTCATCCTGACTGGACATCTACACTACCTATAGGTGGTTTTATTTTGACCTCTAAACCCTACACAGTGACTCCAGTTTTGGTGCTTCTTGTTTGATAGGAACAAAGCACAAAGCATCCACCTTTCCCTGTTCAACAGAATCCCACGCCTCTGTTTGCTTATAGGATTTGAGGTTCCCATGGTTAGTTGCACCACTCCTGATGCAATTACAGAAATAAACACAAAGGGAAGCAGGAAATCATTTCATTCATCCTGGCATTCTGCAAACAGTACAACCATATTCAGCAGCTCTTCCTGGCAGCCTTTATTGATAACAACAAGCTTTTGTAACCTAGGAATTAAAATAGACATGATTGAGAGGCTCCGAAACCCTACCCTGATGAGCTGGTGATAAGAAATCTGAATACAGAAACCAAAATTCAGTTCCATTAGCACACTAGCATTAACAGGGGAAGCTGTGAACACTTCTGTGCTCATTTGCAGTGCAAATCTGGGATTGTCACAAGTGATGAATTGGCATTTTCATTCCACAGCAAGACCTCAGCAGAACTGTGCTAAGCACAGCCTGTTTAGGAAATTACAAAAGAGTGGTGGAAAGCCACATACCTGGCAATTTGTTGTGACACAAATTCTACTGGTTTTGAGGAAAGGAAGATTAAAACATCAGATTGTGCAAGCACATCAAACTGCAAAACCGATACGTCTTCCTCCATACTTTGCAAGATCCAGCAATAAAGAGACACCCCACCAAATATAAACCCATCAATGCTGCTTAGCAAGAAGCTTATTAATAACATGTAAAAGGTTTTTTTGACAAAACTAGTTTTTGATGAAATCACATCGATGTTGAAATACATTCCAGGTGGTCAGGAAAACATTCCAGAATATAAAGAGTTGGAAACTCCAGTGTTACTAGAGAAGTAAGTAGTTGTCAGCGCTCTGAATCCAGATTAAAAGACTAAAAATGTGTAAAAAAAAGATCACTACCAAAAAAGATATGAAAAGTGATACGAAATGCCACTAATGCCACACTTTTCCTTAAGAGACAGCATCCCTTTACACCAATATATCCATTACCGAGTCTGTTGTCCAGAATTCAGACCTGACCAGGTCAACAAAAAACTCCCTTGTACATCCACACTAGTAAGAGGCTACATTACCCCAAACTTTTCTAATCTAGCTAATAATTTAAAGTATCAGCATCACCAGAAGTATCGGATCCTTTCTCTTATGAATATGGCCCACAGAACATGGAAGTGCTTGTAATTTACCATATTGGACACTTGCGTATCAAAATGGGGCTGGTATAAACCCCAGTATAATGGTCTATTTAAATGACACAAATTTATGTGTCATCCTATACATTTGCACTCCTCCAATTTCAGAGCCACCCTTACCATTGTTGAGTATTCTGTTATACACAGGAAAAAAAGTGGCCCTCTCCTTCTCTTGACCTCAGTCATTTTGGTCAGTGAGACTAGATTTCTCTGATTTACTCATTCAATTAAATTCAATTTTTCTGATATACAAGCCCTTTATGTCTCTAACTGAGCTCTTCATCTAATAGAATTTCATTTTGGATCTTCACCATGGTCATGCTTCCACCACTGGTCCAGGTTTTCAGATTCTGGTAGTCTCATCTTATTACTTGCAGAGTCAATAGGAAGGCACAATAAGGAAGTAGGAGGTTTTGGTGGAGTCCTCTGCAAAGTAAGAGGTTGAAGGAGCATTTCCACCTCATTCCCCAGTGACCTCTCACCATCACATCTTCACAGACCATAAAACTTACCCACTGTTTTCTGCATTGCTCTGCAGCTGATCTTATCAACTGGCTACACTCAGCTTTGCCTCACACACACTCTTGCTAGAAACTATATGAAATCTGGACACATCCATCCGGACTATTAGTGGAGGATAAGAGCCTCCCTTAATGAAACTGTGTCTGCTGCTTTGGAAAAGGAATCAAAGATCTCAAGCTGAGGAGCTTTGAAAGAAACAGGTCCTCAGAAGCCATAGTCTCTAATGTCTACCATGTAGTCAAGCTCATTTAAAAGTCATAGTCCCAAATGCAGATTTGAATAATGATATGATGGAGAGAATCTCAAATCAGAATGTTTTTCAGGCAAATGTATTTTATGGTTTTTATTTTTAGGAGTTTTTCACCAAGCCCCTTCTCAATCAATTTAGCATTTGCACTTCACTCTCGTTTACTTGCTTCTTCTCTCTTCCCTTTCAAACACACAAAAAGAAATCCCAGCATTTATATTCTGATAAGCACATTGGAGTAATCTTGTCCAGTAGAATTTGTATGCTCATCCTCAAGAGCTCTGCTTCAACGGCACAAACAGGCAGAAAGAAAACCTGTCTAACATAAGGATGCTCTTCCTTTTCTGAACTAAAGGAATGAATTTTTCAGTATCATTTGCAATTTTTTATCTTTATGATTAAATGACATAATAAATAATACAATATTTGTCTTTTTATAACATCAAGTGTATCTGATGTCTTTAAGCTATCAACACATTACTCTGCTACTTTGGATTTCAAAAATGCAGTGAAATGGTGCCAAAAGGGACAGATTTAGCAGCAGGACTTTATTGTTGTTTCAAGTCAACAAGCAATGGAATAAGACATTTTTGAACACTCTGCCTTCATGAGAAAGGCAGGGTCCAGGCAGTGGGAAAATACCAAAGCAGTATTCCTTGCAGTGAAATTGCATTTGAAGCCATGTAACTAATTGCAACTCTAAATATGACAAATTAAGTTCAGATTTCTAGGCAAAAATACGAATCCTTTTTTCAGAATCTTGGCTGCTTCACAACTGTTCTTACAACATAAAGATTTACAATTGATGTTATTCTGTTTCTTTAGGAAATACTCACATTCCTTTGCACTCTTGGCTTTTGGACCCAAGTAGCATAACCATATTACCCCAGATAGGTGCATGAGGCTAAAGTAAAGACTTCAGTCATCATTGAGTTTCTCAAGAGGTTCTTTCCAGTGCATATGAGAAGCTTGGGTTCAAAAACCAAGAGCTGGTGAAAAACAGCAGAAAAGGACAAAGAGAAATGATGTGCTCTTCCTTTTTTTCATTTGTAGATGCAATTATTATCAACTATCGGATCTGGACATCAATATGGCTGTAAAGTATCCTTGAGGTATAAATGGAGTTCTACAAACTTGAAAAAGTCATTATAGACTGGCTGGAATAACAGCAGAAATAATGCAGCTATTTTTGATGAAGACCCATAGGAGTCTGGTAGAGGTTTTTATGATATGGGTTCTGTTATTACAGTTGACACCACATTTTTTTACATGCTGAGACAGCAGTCATTTGGGAAAACAACTGCTAAGCTTAAGGCCTTGGCATGTTCACTTTGGTTTAATTTCTCTAGATGCAGGTCTCAAGCTTGCAGCAAGAGGTGTCCTTTCCTATTTGCTGCCAGGTCCAGATTTTCTCAGGCCCTAAAAGAAGTGCACAGGCTCAGCCTACAGATCCATTTCTGAGTGAAGTTACCTACTGAAGAATATGACCTAGAGGGTAAAAAAAATATGTACAGTGGCAACAATGAGCTCTCCAAAAGAGCTGACATAAAGACTATTTTCCTCTCCTCCTCAGCACTATCTTCAGCTTTGTGATGGAGCTGCCATTATTTTCTTTCTTTTCTTCTCAACCCTCTTTTACTTTTCTTTGGACATGTGGTCTTAGAACAGGACTGACTAGATAATGACATTTTCAGGTAGACAAAAGGACTCCTTTGTGTTTTGCAGCATGCACAGTATCCCAGGGAACAATGCAACAATATTTTTCATAGCCAATTTCAGCATTCCTATTTCCCTCCATTACTCTTAGGGACTGTCAGAAACTGTTCCACACACACAGAGTAATCATGCAGTTTCATGTTCTTTGTTGAGAGAAGGCATATTTGTTATAGAAACATATCTACAAGTGAGAACACCTAACTAAGCAAGCCAAAGCCATAATCAGTGAGGGCCCTTCCTGAAACAAGTTTCATGCTGTTGCACAGTAGTAAATGCAAGGATAAAGCCGACCTACTCGAACATAGCAAAAAAAAGCTACAAAGGATCTTATGAAATGGTTTGATGCCAACCTCTCAACTAAATCCACTTCTTAGGAAAGATGTAGGACTAGTATGACAGACTGTGTTCTATTCAAACTGAGTTTATTAATTTTTATTATGCACTGTAAAGCTTATTGGATAACATGAAAGATTATAAGAGAATAACAAAAATGTGAAATCAGTACCTCTGGTTTTGTGAGCTGGCTTTGAAACTCAATAGATACACACATCACCATCAGGGAGCCTTTCAGCAGCCTACAGGCGACCCAGAAGACTAAGAAACTACAGCTAGCTCTGGGCTGCTGCCAACAGCCACCAAAACACAGTCAATATTTTTCACTTCAATGTTCATCACTGCTGTGATACAATAACATTAAATGTAAACCAATAACTTATTGCTTAGGCAAACCCTAAAGGCTTTATTATCCCCTCTTCCTTCTTGGGGGGTTTAAGTGTAATTGTCAATAAAAAAAGGCTTTATTTTCATTAAAGAAGGGCTTGGGAACACTATCCATAAAAAAACCTATTGGTTCCCTTTCAATTTCTTAGATTCTACGATATCACCAGAAAGAATGAGTGCTAAACAATAAGGTAAATTATAGCAATAAGAGGTTTGAGAAGCTACAAGATCTGCTGTAACACTGGAAAGCTATCATTTACTCTAAATGGTAGTGATCTTTTTTCCTTCTATACAAATACTTCTTAAGTTATACAGTCTAAAGGACATAATATTTATAAAATTTATTCAACTTTATAAAATCACTTTTATTATTATTATTATTAAAATATATACATAAAGTTGGTTTAGGAATTTATAAATGTCTTTGTCCATAAAGAATACCTGTAGTGTTTGGCTGAAAGCTATGGCAACTCTTTGGAGTTGCTCATGAACCTCATTTTTAGTCTCTCAAGAAGTTAAAATATCAAGTTAAAATTATGCCCCTTTATCAGTAGGATTTCCATCTTTTTCAATACAGTATTATGTAGGAAAAGATACTGTGCTGAACACAAAATCACTTGATGGCACATAATAATATAAAGAATAGGGGAAATGGCACCCAATTGTTTTGCTTGTCACCATTTTCCTGGGAAAGTCACAATTCCAAGAGCTTTTCACGACAGTTCCATCTGTTACCACCCCGCAAGCCCTGAGAGCCAGGGGGAAGGTGGTTTACAGCCCCAACACCAACTACACTACAGCTCTCTCCTCAGGTCCTGAGAACCGAAGCTGAAGTCTGCAAGTAACTGGGAGCTTCCTGTCAAAAAGGGTCTCTGATAAGAACCACGGTTACTTCAAAGCCAACGTTTTTTATGGAAGACTTTTCCCCACACACATTTTCTCAGGTTTATATCACAAATCTTGAAATAAATATGTACAGTTGCCTTGTGTTACAGGATTCTGACTACTCAGGTTCACAGAAATGACCTGAAACACTTATTTTGCAATGCATTTCCTATTGCGTTGTCTTGCCTCTTGGGGAGAGCGGATCAGAGGCCTGGTTGCCTCTGCAGACCCCCCGCTCTCCTCTAAGCAGCACTCATGCATGTTTTGCTAGAATCTGGTCAATAAATTAAATCAGGAAATATTTTGATTTAGAAAAGCCCTAGTTCTACTTGGAAATAAGATGGTGAAATAAAACGTTCAACTGCTTTAAAGTAATTTTTCCATCATTTAATTCCTCTAACACTTTTGACGCATTAACTTTTATTCTTAGTGGGAACTGAAGGAAATCCTACACACATCCTACAGGACCATGGATACTTACCTATGACATAAAGCATCATGCAACCAGAAGAGGAACATATAAGACTAACCATAAAGCCATCTTTTCAAGGTTCTTGCTTTTTTTTTTGCTGTAATCTGTTAAAATTACTTATTTCAATATTTGGGGTTTTTACTACCTTGTGCACCTACTACTATAGAATCAGTTACTAAGCTCAAGGAGGTCAGAGTATCACTCTTTGTTTTCACTAAGTCTGTGTTCCAGTTACTCTAGATATGGAAAAATATTACACATAGACAGTACTTATACATACATATAGACACGTATCTACTCAAACACAAGACACACTTCTATATTAGAAAGCATCTTCTTCCCTCACAATATACATATAAATATAGAAGCAGTTATTGTAGGAATGCTACAATTCCTTATACATTACTCTCATAATGGAGGCTTTAAATTGTTCTCAATAGATATCTTCTTCAAATTTCCATCCCCCTTTGTGGCTGCCTCTTCCATGATCTGTGAGCACATCTTTGAAGCGTGCATCACGTGCGCTGTATTAGAGAAGATCAAACACTGCTCCTATCCATACCTGCTCAGAGGGACAGAGGTTCTTAAATGCAAAAGGGATCTTAAAAACTCGCCAGGTTTATGAGCATAGAGAAATCACCTGACAGCTTTGGACTTCACTGAATGCAACACAAGCTCAAAGTGAGCCTTAGAATGCAAATTTGCCCATCAATACAACCATAGCCGATTGAACTGAATCTTTGCCATTTCCTCATCTGTTTCAGAATTCAGAGAAAACAACATAGAATAGGCTTATACACAGTTGTCATTCCGTACAGCTCAGTGAAGGTTTAATGCACATGTGCTTTAAATCATGCCCTATTTAACACTTGTGACTACACAGCTGACCAAATTCCCCCCAGAAAATGTTTGCACAACCTGTTCTAGTCACCTTGCAGAAATATACAGCAACGTTTTCTTCTACAGAAAAGCACTTTACACGGGTAGGGCTCCTTACCAACAGCTATTTTCTGCCCCTGCAGCTAAAAAGGTAACTCTCTACTTTAAACCAGAAGATTTTACAATTAACAAATATATGCACACACTGGAAAGCAAAAGGTTTTCAGCTCATTTACTATAAAAAGATAATAAGCTGTGTCCTACCTATGGTGGTAATAACAGTGCCAGCAAAGAAGAAGGAACTTCCCAAGTCCCAGTGACTGATTTGAGTAGATGTGTTTCCTAAAGGTATGATTCCTGCATTTATTGCTGCCACTACTTGCTGCAAGTGGAAAAAGATTTTTGTCAATATTCATGAAACAATGATATCAATATACATCTCACAGTAAATTGATTAAATCAATCATTGAATCCAAGCAATAAACCAGAAAACGATCAGCGTTACTCAGCTCGAGTTTTATCATTCAGTCAGGCTACAATTTAACCTACAGTGGACACCCCGAGCACTCCGGCATGCAGCAGAGCTGTAAATTCCAGACCATGAAGGAGAATGCAATAGGCACCACCTTAGGTAGATGGCAAACACAATTAATTTCATTGTTGCAACCATTTGGTGAAGAAAAATATGCCATTATATAAAGATTTACAATGTGAGTTTCCCAAAACATTAATCTATTGAGCTAGGCAAGGAAATACACTCTGTAAAGCATATTCATTTTAAAACACCACGAAAAATGACTGTGCATTGCTTTGGGTCAAAAGAACTCGAATGAATTAAAACACTTCTGTAGAACAGATATTTCCATAATTAAAGGTTAATAATTACACTTGCAGTTCTAGAAATTTCACTACATTCATAAAAAAATCAGGGTCAAATATCAAACACGCATCTCGAAGTTTACACAACTGTTTAATTCAGAAATGCAGGCCTTGAAAAGCTCACTTCTAGAAGCTACAATGCAGAAGCTTGACATTAGTGACATTTTCAGTCTCAAGAAATAGGGATAATTTCCTATTTCAACAGTGTTACCCACTGCAAATTCTTACCACATAAGGTATTCCTGGTTAGTTACGTATCTATTGCAGATAGATACCAGTGTTTGACTTTAAAAACACTCTGTCTTGATGTGAACTGTTTCACTTGAAATGTTTTAAGGAATATAGGTTATCATTCAATTCTGAAACACTAGAACAGGCCTTATTTCATAATCATGATCGTTAACATAATATCGGTGCCTAATGAAAGAACAACAGGGCAATGCTGCAAAACTAAAATGAATGTTTTAACTAACAGTTTCTGCTTGGGGAGTTGTCCAACACTGATTATGCACATAAAGAATTTCAGCAAAAGGGCAGATCAGGATGGTTTTCCGTGTGGGCATTCTGTTGCAGAACAGCGTTGCACAGTAGCAGTATTTTTTCCAATCCCAAAAATACACTGATAATTTGCAAATGAAAATGTTTGTGTTTCTGAACAATGCCCATGGAAGTTGATTGATCTGGACAGAAATGACAAAATGCCAATGCTGGATTAACCAGGTCGTCAGTGTTTCATGATAGGATCCCTGCTTAAATCCACCATTTCCAGTTTGCTATTTTCCAAGCTCAGATGCACAAAGTAGCCAGTTTGAAGTCCACAGCTGCACCTCCACAGTCACCTAGATCATTGTCAACACCCAGGGTTGTCAGCAGAAAGCCAGCTGGAGGATCTATGCATAGGCTTTACAATCTTTTATCTTCCTACTTTTATCTTCCTATGTTTCATCTTTCTATATCTTCAACTGTCTCCATCTTAACTTTTTAATACCACAAAGGCAGACATCAAAGATGTGGAATGTTCAGCCCCACTGAGGAAGGAGAAAGGATGCAGACAGGGAAAGGGAAAAGCGTTGCATTTTCCTTTGGGTTGTAAGAATAAAGTTTTTTCTACGTTTCTACATCACCTACAACCTGGCAATGGAAGCTCTCATACTGACAGGTATTTACCTTAGCGTAGGATGGGACACATCAGACCAAGCAGCATATGAAAACCATCCCTTGTATTGTTTGTATAATTTACACAATTCAGATGCTCCTCTGACTTATAAACCCTGGTTTAAAGCTGCAGTATAAAGCCCACTGACTTCATTTTGAGTACTCTTCTATTTCAGTGAACTAAGAACTTTCATCATAAGTCCTTGTACCTGCAAATGGTCCTCTCCAGTGAGGACATCATATGGGAAAGCACTGAATTGATATAATTTTATGGGACCATTCATGTTTTATTACAGTTTACTGCAGCAGACGAATGCAGTGCCCAGAATGCATGTGTTTAGGCAGTTGAGGAAGACTGAGATTTATACAGATTCAGATGTAAAATGCTTTCACAGTTCTATATCATCACTACACATTTTGGAAGCCACACTACCTCAACATCTTTTATTTGAAAGGGATGCCAAGCTGAACTCTTCAAAGATCCATCACAGCTCTGCATTTCCTAACTGCAGCACACTGTACCTACAGACTTCCAGGGAAAATAAAAAGCTACAACTTAATCCCAAACTGCTCTGTTGGGTCAGACTGAACAAAGCACAACAGATGGCTATAAAAGACAATTAGCTGCTGTTGTTATGTCTCTGATTTTAGCCAACTGCTAATTAGGAAAAGAATCAGGCAAGTAGGCAAGGGATGTTTTCTCTTCATACATCCTAACTTCTGACTAAGCACAGCTTTAGGGACTTTCTGAGTGGGAGGCTGCATCTGCATCATGGTGTTCAGATTGCTTTGGGTGGATCATTTTACCATGAATTTATCTAAGTGCTTCTGGAGCTCACTTGTATTTTGGGAGCCAAGTCATTCTGTAGCAGCAGGTTCTGCAATTTACTTGTGGATCATTTAAAAGGCATTTCCCTTTTGAGATTTTGATGTGCTTCAAAGTAATTTTTCGTAAGTTCTCATGTTATGAGAAACACTTGAATAGCAATTTCTTATTTGTCTCCTTCAAGAAATTAATGATCTTATACAAGCATCAGCTGCCTCTTTCTTCTCAATTAAAGATTCTTTCTTATTAAACTATCTATTTATTTAAATAGATCTGTTGAATATGTATATAAGTAATTTTTTATTGCCAGGATTTCTCATTGACTTTCTTTGTACCTTTACTGGTTTACTTTATCAATTGTTTTAAACATAGTTTTGGTCATAAAGGGCCAAATGATGCCTTCTTCATCAGCAGGTTAGGAACTTTCCTATGCTATGTGTTGTTACCATGTCTGGGAAGAGCTATAGCCTTAAATACTAACAAAGCAGCTGCATGACATTCCTTTAGAGTCTTCTGTACTAGTGTCCCTTGCTAACAAGGATGACAGGTAAGCTTGCTGGTTTACTGAGATCAGTGCTACTGCCTCATAAAGTCTTTAAATGTTGCCTACAGGCTTTTGGAAGAAGTAATTGTATATTCAGTTCTTGGGATCATAGGACATCTTTTCTTAGTTCAGTCAGTGCCTATGAGCAGATCCTCATCTAAGACTATTCCCTAGCATCATTTTAATAGAAAATAATATATAACATAACTTCTAAAGTATGTACATTTCAGGGCTCTGATTTCAGGGTAGCATCTTCTTTCTGACTACATTCACTGCACAAACTTGTCTGGAATATTGAATATTAATATTTCCTTAGCACAGAATAAAACCCCAGGCTCATGAAGCTGGTTTCCACTAACTTAGCTAAGGGCCAGGATCTCAGTGTTCAAACAGGATATCAGTCACTGTCAGTGCTGTTAGACTGAATTTTCTCTGCCACTTTATCCTTGGTCTTCAGCCCTTCTTCTTAACTGATGCCTTACTACTAGAGCAAACACAACCACTTCATTTGTCCCAAGTCTGGCAGCCACTCTTTCCTTCCTTCATAACTTCTTGCTGTCACATGAGCCCTTCAGCTTATCCTAAGTCACACAGTAGCTATAGTAACTGTGCATTTTGAGTCTTGAAACAATTAGAATCAGGAAAGCGCTATACAATTTCTACTTTTATCATATGTTGCATCCTATAAACACTTTGTGTGACTTCAACATGGGAATTTCTTGACTTTTAATGAATTACTTTACAGTATTAACGTTAACTGACTGCCTTAATGGCAATATTTCCAGTTTTTCTCATTTTTATTCCATATACAAACTAATTTCTGACTTAAAAATCAGTTTCTCTTCAACACTACAGAACCTAGATTATGGATGTGGACAGTTTCAATTCATAAACTACATAGGTTATTCCACTTGCCTTATCACCTCCCAGAGCCTTTGTCTACTAGTTGTTTCATAGAAGAAGACTGAGAACTGAGCAGAGGAGGGGTCACCCAGCACATGGCACACAATCAAGGTCTCCATGTGCAATGATTTTAAGAATAATAACATCTGGCTACAGTAAAAGTAATGGTTTTCTTCTATAATTGTCTTTATAATGGAGAAAATTTGGTGGTTTTTTTTTTGATAGTGAAAAGGACTGAGATAAAATGTTCAAAAATTCAAATATTTTTTGAACTTCATTCCCATTTCTTAAGTTACATGGGTTTTTAGGCTAGCTCTGTACTGTACCTTAGGATAGACATGAGTTGTGTCTGTGTCTGAGTACAAGTCCTAACTTCTACTACCTCCAAACTACCTGGCTTTATACCCATATTCAGGAATAAGCTTCAGTAGAGCATCAAAGAGGCAGAGACGCTTGAACCCAGAGTGGATAGGCCAGGCATGACATGCCTTGCTTTCAAAAACAGGACCTGAGCACCAAAACCACGTAAGCATTATGTTTACGCTGTAGTTTTTTTTGCTTGAAACCAGAATACTGGAAAAGGCACACTGAAAATATAAAATCCCATTTTAATGGAATGTCAAGTTTTCATTTCCTATATAATTTAGAATAACTTTCTGGTAAATTACACACAGATAATTGTTTGGGTTAGAAGGGACCTTCAGAGGTCATCTAGTCCAGCCCCCTTGCAATGATCAGGGATCTTCAACAAGACCAGGTGTAATGCACAGTTTTGTGTTATCACATCCCTGCATTCACGCAGGTACCCATCCATTGAGGCCGCACCAAGCTACCTTTGCAGATGAAGGCACGGAATTTTGTGGCTTTGTTTTGTTAAAATGAGATATGAAACAGGCACTCAAATAGCACAATTGTTTTGTGAAAACAGAAGCCAGTCCTCCTAGGTCAGAGATTTCAGCCTCTGGTCCTCTGACCCTGCAAGGAGTCAATGGGGATAACTTGACAAAAGCCAGCCTACTGGCCATAGAGCTACACCCACTAAGCAAGGGTCTGCAGAGACACAGGAGGAATATAAGGAGAGGTTACGAACTGAGAGGGCTAGACTCTGGTAGTCAACTGCTGCCTCATACAGAGATCAGGCAGAATCAAGTATATGTCAATGCAGTCACCCTGATGCTCATCTCCTTGTTCCACACCAGGCTCTGAATACATGCTTTTGTACCACCTTCCAGTCCCTTGGCTTTTATGAGATGATATAAAACAACGGTTCATTACTCTCAGCTTTTCTATCCAAAGATAAAAATAGAAGCATCTTAAATTATGCTTCTGATAAAAAACAGAGTGTGCAGTCTTTCATTACCCGGCTTGTCAGGAGTTAGCTTCTGCTGCCTGGCAATCATTTAGCAAGCGATGTCAAAGAGTCAGATATGCCTCAAAGTCTCTGGAAATTCATTTCTCAGCCTGGATATCTTTCTTCACTGTCCATTTAACAAGAGAACCCTCTCACTTTCCAGTATAACGATACCTCTCATATGGCCTGGCTTCTGCATGAGACCTGTGTTTTATTCCAGCTTCGGCCTACAAAGAATAGAAACCCTAGTTCTTTGTTCAGAGGCAAGCTAGGGTGCTTTTAACACTTAGCAAACAACTCGACAACCTCCAAAAGCACATGGCTTCAAGCCTTGCTGTGGAAAGAGCTTGCACTGATGTTTGCATTAGAATTCTGTGACTCCATGTTTTGATTTTCAGTTTGTATAACATATGACTGTAATCTGCACTGGCAACTAGCACCCAACACATTGAAGAATTCTTTCCACTCTTTCCACCCTATGTTCACAATTCGCTTGAACTAAAAATGTGTAGAAACATATTGAAACACATTTCTATTTCACATTAAAAAGACTATATACATTAATTTTGTGTGGGTGCACACATATATATATGTATGTATACATGCACGTTCAGGGAAAAGGGCTTTTCTTTGCTTCTTGAGATTAAAGACTGGAAGAATTATGCAGACAGCTGCTCAGCAAAACTGACTTACTAATGAGTCATATCTGCCACCCTTTTTAAGACAAAAGCTGTCATTCAGATACATTCAAGCTAGCGAGGCTCTAGGTCCTATAAAACTGTTCGTCTGAAGTACATGCAACATTTAAGAGCCCTAACACCAGAAGCAGCACAAAAAGTTAGAAGCCAACCTGTCTGAACAAAGGAGTGACAAAGGAAGTTAGGATTTATTTAGTATTCTTCCCAAACTCTGCATTGCCCTTACGCTTGTGAAGGATAAAGGTTGTGCTTAAATAAATCCCTTTTGGTTTAATTCTCATGTAGAAAAGAACTGCAGAAAGGTGAAGACGGGAGCTGTCCTGTCACTGGTGGGAATGATCCCAGGCAACAGATATTCCCTCCTTCCAGGAGCTAAGTGCAGAGCCAGAAGTGGGGATCTGCCTGTAAGAGGACAGCAGGAACTGGGACAACCCAAAGGCTTCTGCAGCACATCCAGACATGACCACAGCATGTGGGTATCTGGTCTGGGTAAGGTTATGTGAGACCTAGAAATATTTATAACATTCTTTATAGCAATATTTATATTAATATTTATATTTATGTATAGCATTAAATATCCCTCTGCTCTGGGGATACACAGAACTTGGGGGAGTTGCTGTAGAAAGTGACAATAGCATCTGAACATCTACTTCAGGCAAGAGTGAAGAAGAAAGGAACACTAGCCTTACAGATTCAGGGAGAGGAAAAGAGATACAGGCTCTTACTGCGCCAGTTAGGAACCCTGTATACTTAAAGTTAAGTACACATAATCTCAAGTACTTTGACATGCAGACACATTACTGAGGACAGACACATGCACTGGGTAACAGCAGAAACTACAGCTCCTGTGCTTCATGTTCTAACTGCTTTAAAGGTCATTCATTTCATGGGCAGCTCTGCTACTGGTATTTGCAATTTGCCATAAGCTTCACGTCTGAAGTGCAAAAGGTACCTAAAGAAAAATGATGGAGTGGCATTTTGAATGGCCAGATAAATAAATAAAATGGGCTGCAGCATCCATTTACACTGGTCTATCAATCTTTTCAAGGCTTGAAGCATAAGCGCCTGCTGCTTGCAGGTCAGGAGCCAGACTTGGGATGCTTCATGCTTCCTTTGGGAGAGGCTGGAAGAAACTGCAAAAGGGAGAGGCTTAAGAACATTTAAACTGATTCATTCCAACTCCCTCACAAAGTTCCTGCTTAGAGAACATTTAAACTCAAGGAGCTTATTTGGATGAAATAAAAAGAGTATTCCTGAGGATGCGTAGAACTGTCTCTTGGGGCCCCGGTGTACATTGTAAAAACACCATGAAAAGACACAAAGTAAGCTCCTGGTGGAAGTGTAACTTAATGTACATTGCTACCTGGAACTATAAAAATGAAGCTATAAAAAACACATATTTTAAAGCAAAATAGTTTTACAAGAAATTAATCACATAAGAAATCACGATGCCATTCTGGTGATGCCAGTTTGATGAAAGAAACACTGCTCCAATGTCATTCATAACTGTGTCAGGCTTCTCTCAAGAGAGATAAAGAAAAAACACCACATTTTTCCTCAAGGGAGATAAAAAGGAAACACATTTTGGTCTCATTCACAGTTTAAGAGATTAATGGAAAGAAAAGGGAGAACGCGGAGGATGCAAACGTAAGATACAAACAGGCATGGGATGTGACCATGGGCCTCAGCATGGAGAGCTCTTCTCCTCCTGCTGACCACAAGCTCACACTGAATGCAAGGAGAACTTGTGGGATCAAGGTCAGTTCAGCTAACCCTGGCAGTTCGCTCATTCTTTGTTTGTTTGCTTGTTTTAAACACAAGCACATTTTTGTGGGCATTCATTTCAGAAGCAGCTGCATCCCTTAAAAAGGGGCTGGACTTAAAACTCTACAGGGGTCCCTCGGTGCTGAGACAGCTTGGGGCAGCACCCTGAGACCTGTTCAAAATGAAGGCTTTAAAAAACAGAATTGATCACAAACAGCACTTGGAACACATTAAAATCCTGTTTAGTGTGATATTATTATTATTTCCACTTGTTAGGGTTTTCAGAATAAATATGGCTGAAGGTTATTTCTGCTGAAGGAACCAGAAATGAGGAATTTCCTGTACTTCAGTTTCAGTGCCCCTTTACTCGAAAATCCATGTAAACTTCAGAATTAGCTCACCAAGATGACTAATATAATTCACACCAGCTTATTGGGACACTCGAGGTATTTAAAATAACAGATCTGAAAAGTCTCTTATTTCCAGTTTTTATATGCAAAAATAATACATTAAAAAACTTGATGCTTTGGGATTAAAAGGATTTTTTTTGTTTCCATTAGAGTTTATAAAGGTCAACATGAAAACAAATAATAATAATGCTGAGCAATATGTAATTGGTGGTATTTACATAAAAAAAACCCTCTTATCTTTGTTTTGATCAGCCTTCTCTTTGGCAGGGGGACAAATACTTGTCTCTCATTGTTAAGACATCCCCCAATGCACGATACTGAGCACATCCTTACCTCCTAGGAACAATATGAGTTCTGGGTAGGGGGAAAGCAACTACATTGCTATTTCATACACCCATTCCCTCTATGGAATCCCCTATAGAGAGAATGAAGTACATGAAGCAACAATAAGGACAACTCTACAAAGCTGTTGGGTCTCACATTCAGTCAGTCTCACTCATTCCCAGAGACAAACAACGCCAGAAGATGACAGGAAGGGTCGTGCATGTATTTCCTGTGTGCAGGAGGTCATGAGTACAACCTGAACATCAGCACTGTAACCCAAGGTCTCTTTACACTTAAAAACATAAACACGTCATAGAATCATAGAATCATAGACCAGTTTGGTTTGGAAAGGACCTTAACATCATCCAATTCCAACCCCTGCCATGGGCAGGAACACCTCACACTAAACCACATCACCCAAGGCTTTATCCAAGCTGGCCTTGAACACCATCAGGGATAGAGCATCCCATAAACACATAATGAGTCCATAAATACAGCCAGAGATTTTTGCTGGGTACTTGGCAATACACTTTGTGCATCTGAGTTTGGGAAGTGTATCCAACATTTTCAGTAGTTAGTAGCAAGCTTGCTATAGGGAAGTCAACATACTTTTTAGTACTGCTACAAGTACATTGAAATAATTTGATACAAGTTCTCTAATTAGGGAGATGTTTAATTCTTCAATGCTTATTATCATTTGCATGGGGACAGCTGGATTATTCCCAGGTTTTTATTAGCTTCTGCAAAAACAAACCTCAGCAGTGGGGAAAAACCTGTAACATGCAAGATGTAAAATATCCCTCATGTAAATGAAGATCAGGTTTATATATTTTATCACATATACATAAAATCCACACACTCTGAACTGCGTTTACTCTTTCATTCTGTCACCTGGCAGTTACTTTGCATGGCATGCCAGGGGCAAGTTGAGAGCAGGCATGGAGACAGAAAACAAAACACCATCCATGATTAATTGTCAAGAGATCTTCTTCTTTCAAAAGAAGGAATAGTAGCTAAGTATACGGCCATATCCTTTTGTACAGCTTTACAATGCATTGGATATTATAGGTAACCTTCAGCAAACCCACATTTTCTCATCTGTTAAGAACTGAAACCCTTTCAAGACCTTCCAACTGAAACTGAAAAATTATGTTTAACATCAGACCATGCACAGCACTTGGGTCTGTTGTATCCTCATCAGACTTACCAAAGTAATGCGTGCATGTTCACAAGCTTCCCTCCCAGGATATATCTCTAGTTGTAGATTTCTATATACTACCACTGATTACTGCGCACTGCCCACCTCTGCACTGCTGGGCACAGCATGCAGTGATTCACTTGGTATTGTCGATAGTGGCTTCAGGCTACAAGCAAAAGGAGTTGAAATTGCCTGTGAAAAATGGCCTCTTGGGTGTATAGATATGCTCTGTGTGACTTTTGCACATTTTAAGTATGGTACTAAAGAGAAGTGCTCAAGAAATATTGAAAGAATGACGTACCTGGAAGCAGGTCTCAGGGTCATACACTGATGCTGCCCATTGCGGGTGTATTTTATTGCAGTAAGGCAACAAGTAACTGAAGTGGTTTAGGCTGAAATTGATTGGCAACACTGGGCCACAAAAGTCAGAGACGGAGAAGGTCGTGAAGACCATCTCCTTGTCAACACACAAACAGTGCCGCTGGACTCGGCTGAAAACTTATGAGGAAAACTCAGCCATTTTTCTGAGCCAGCTGAGGCTGTCATCATCAGAGCACTCATTAACTTTGTACATTTGCTATGCTGCAGAGCAGCTCTCCATAGCCCCATATTTCACATGGATATCAAACATATGAAGTCTGTAAAAGTGTAAGTTTCACTGAGTACACCTAGAGGAGCCACACCGTCAGTGTGAAAATACATAACTTCAGAAATTCAAAACCCAGGGAATAAAGCTGTGTGAAAAGTTGGCAATGGCATATATACAGCTGTGCCAGGAAGGCTTTTGGTGATTAGCGAGAAAAAATAAGGATAGAAAAGGCAGGAAGGGAAAATTCCCTATAATTTGTGCATTTACAGAAACACACAACTCTGTGTTGTAATTATCGCTGTGGCAAAGGGGAGACTCTAGTAATGGTGCTGGAAACTGGATGGCCCTGGGGTGTTAGTGAACTGGACTTTCATTCCTCTTGGACAGCCTTCTTTAGCTGAATCTGCGCTCTCAAACTAGTCTCCCTAATTTGCACATTGACTAAGCCACCACATATTGTCTTGTTGGTTAGCAACCTTGGGATAGTCAGAATAAGGATTAAATGGCATATCAGAGGTTGTGAAGATTGAAAAAGCCTGGCATGATAAGTACCTTGAGCAATAACTAGCACAAACGAGAGCCAAACCAGTGTCTGGATTCCCAGAATGCTAGATTCAAAAGGAAAAGTTTATAATGGATTTTATTATAGTTTGACTCAAGGTAAATTCTTGATTAAAGAAGACGTTACTGTCTGTAAGCTCTGTAATTTTCCTTGCACACACTAATCATTCCAGCTTCCCACTACACTAGTACATATTAATTTTCAGTTTTATAGCTTTCAGTGAATTCTTCAATATCATTTGCTTTTTCCTCACATGCACTGCTTATTTTTATTCATAGAGACATCCAACAAAAACTGGAGGAACACTGCATTATATTGTAACAGCTTTCAGACATAAACCCAGAGAGGCAAAATGCATTCCAGTAATTTAGCTTCTGTGACAAAGTAAGTAGGGAAGAAATATGACCTCATGGTGAAGACAGCAGCCTAGACTTGGAAAAATGGATTTGAGACTCTTTTACCACTGCTTTCTGATTTTACTTTAGACAAGTCACTTCATTCTCAACCCTTACACAACTTGACGTAACTCATTATCACTTTTCCTGCATGAAGAAAGGCACTCAAATGAACTCTCTATGCCTCAGCTCTCCTCCTATGAAAGGAGAGTAGCAGCACGGTCCCACCTCCACATTGTGGTGCTCATCTTCACAGAGGAGCAGACTTGAACAAAGGGAAATTAAGTTTTTCATTTTCCTCAACAACAAGCAAAGCAAACTCTTCCCATGGCTCTCTCTCATCCATGTGTTGTGGGAGGCTGCATCACCCCCCTCTCCTGCTTCACAAACCTGTGCCCTCTGGTCATGCCAAGATCGCTAGTGAAGATAATGCTGATTCGGGTACCTGCGCTCTGATGGTTGCACTGAAACTGTCATTTGTTTTACACAGAGCATCAAATGGGCACTGAATGCTGATGAAGCGGAGTTTTTTATTACCAATCTGTGCTTCTGGGTAGGGAATCATAACTGATAAAATATCTAAGCACTCCAGAGCAAATTTCAACAGTTTTTTCCTTAAGGACCATCTCGTAGATGATGCGAGATAATACTGCTCCGAAACTTCTATTTTTATCTTCAAAAGTATGGAATCTGACCTAAAAATTTCATATGGGGATATTTATACTAGCTAGAAGAGATTGTTTTAATCAGAATGTGTTTGAAAGATTATCTCACATTCTGCTGGTAGACACACTGAAACACAGTTATTACACAGTATAGACATTAGTACTGACAACACCTCCTCAGGCATGCCTAGTCAGGACACTGAGAGGTAGGAACTGCCTGACAGTCATTTAAAGGGTAGCAGCTTTGAAATGCATTTTAGCAACAAGGCAGGGGAGGAATCACAAAACACAAGGTTTGATTTTAAAATTCAGAAGTAGTGTGCTATGGAAATGATTGGGTACTTTGGGTTTAAAACTGAACAAACTCAGGTGTCCCTGCTCAAGGCAGACTGGTCTAGAGAGGTAAAATCAACTTCTAAACTCTCAGCCATATCTGCAGTCAAAATTCACTTCCAGTAGGCTTTGATGTTCATGCTCACACTAGCCAGGGTCCGGATACCCACCACTCTCTCTGGCTACCCACTGTCCCATCTCAAGCTGTACAAACCCACATAGCCCCATGGCTATTGTTCATGAAGAGTCAATCCTCACCAGCTCTTGATTGGTCACTCTAGCCTCATGTTTCATTGTCTTATCCCCAGAACTGCCATTTATTTGGCAGCCTCCTGCAGAACAACTGGTTATTCATAAGAATATGGGATTTAAGTTGGAGGGGGCCTCAGAATGCTCTAGATCTAGTTCTAGTAAATATTTCCTATGGTTCTGAGGCAGCTGATTTGCAAGGGTAAAGTCATATCAGTAGGAACACACCAATGGCCATCAGTTGTGGATGTGCCTTTAAGAAGCGGAGAGCAAATGAGATCTAAGATCAAAATATCAAGGCCGTGGTACTTTCCTGTACTTAAAATCGATGAGAAGAGACAAACAGCTGGAAGGAAAGGTAGCTTGATATAATCACAGTAAATTAGAAGTCTTTTAGGGCAACGGATGGTGTATTTTCTTCCTCAGAATCATGCATTTCAAATATTGACAGACCTAGCAAGGCACAGTCAATAGATCAATTCCTTTGTGAACTATTAATTATATATATCACTGACGAATAATCATTTAATTAGCATAACGGGAGGCCTCAGTGAAAAGCCTATCTACCAAGTGTACTGGACCTAAAACCAGCAATAGTCTTTCAACCTTGAGGCTCTGCATGAAAATGCTATCGCTCAACTTCTGGTCTTAACACTTGTCACACTGCTCTGCAAATCCAGAGCTTTGCTAATGAAGCTTTTGCCCTTTACCACAGCAGTACTGCCATATATAATTAGTTCCTCTAAGCCATGGTGACAAGGGTTCGGGAGGGATTACCTGGATCAGTTCATCAAGCTCGGTTGCATTCACGCAGGAATGCTGAGATACAAACGTCTGCTTCTGGATCACGATGGTGGTTCTCTGGGAGGTCTCATAAGGCTGCTCCAGGGCTTTAAATACTGTTGCTCCAATTATTAAATACACGACTACCACCAGGAAAATTGTTGAGACTGTCTTCCATTTCATAACATTAATAGCCGAATCACTTTCCTCCCGTGAAGAGAGCACGGTAGGCTTGGTGGAAAAGGATAGCCTCGGTTTGGAGTTCTGAGTGGCCGATTTGGGATCCAGCAAGTCAGGTGCCGCCACTGGCAAAACAGAAAGGGGAAGTTAATTTTTACAGCACCACTTGGATAGCAGGAACTGAACCTCGTGCCAAGGTCACTTCTAACTGGAATTCTTAAACTGTTGAATCTTCCCCTTAAATCGCATGGCTCCTTACAACAAACCTGCTGTTCTGAGTAGTGTGATTCGTTTTACATGCATGCACACATCTGCAACGTTTTCTATATGCATCTGTCCCTTCATCATACTCAACCATTTCCAAACTGCAGATTTCCCTTACACTCTAGCACTTCATTACATGACTGTAAGGTGGTATTTTGCTGCAGATTCTTTACATTCACTGCTCTCTTAAGCACTGCTAAGCATCTTTCCAGCTGTGTTCTACTTTGGTATTACAGAAGTAGCAGAAACATACAGATCCTTCTTTCCCCCATCTATTTTATCCTGTAGGCAGACAAATGCCCTCTGAGAACATGATCACGTCCAAAGTCCCCAGACATGGCCATAAAAACAATACATTGCACATTGTACCAGCCTTAAAGCGTTAATTGCGCATCAATTGCGCCTCTCAGAACATAACAGTAAACCATATGTGTACTTACTGGAAAAGTCACCCATATTTTAGAGTGTGTATTTTTATTTACTTAAAATAATGTTTTAGTTAAACATTTATACGTTCATTTCAACACTTATACACCAAAAAAAAAAGTATTTTATTGACAGAAAATAATTTCCTAACCGCACCAGGTTAGGAAAAGAGCAGCTGAGTGCGTTAAGTGCCTCAGTAACCCATGTGACAACCAGCAACTGTACGGGCACTAAAATCAAATCCACCACATCAAGCGCAGGTAAAGGTCTCCTGTGGGAAGATGGCCCCAGCAGCTGACCGCACAAGCTATATTTGAGGTGCTTTCAAACACAGGTACATTTGGAACGGCCGCCACCGCTGCCGGTGGGAAAAGCCCACATCCCTGAGGTCGAGGAGGAGGGACACGGCCCCCGCGCGGGTGGCGGCGGTGCGTGGCTCCTGAACACCCGCGGGCTCAGGCCTCCAGCCCGGGCCGATGGGGGTCCCCGCACAACCCACTGTCACGCCTCCCGCTGCCCCACGGGAGCCCAGGGGAATGGCACTGTGCCCCCCTCCAATCCCCGCGCCCCACACCTTAACGGGGGAACCCCGTCCCTCTGCCGCTCCGAGCCATCACACACGGTGCCGGGGGACTCGGTGCTTCCCGGCCGCTCCCCGCTCCCCCTTCACCGTGGTCACCGATCTCTCCTCCCTCCCGCCCGGAGCAACGCCGACCCTCCCGGTGGCGAACAAAGGAGCGGGCACCGGGCACCGCCGCTCCCTCCCCGCGGCAGCTGCAACGCTCCGGGTGATGCCGGAGCCACGGCCGGAGGGGATGCTCCGCGTCGGAGCACGGAGGGAAAGGGAAAGCAGGCAGGCGAGGTACAAAGGGGTCCGGGCCGCGGCGGCGGTGAGAGGAGCATCCCGGGGTCCCCCCTCCCCGCGCAGGGGCGCATGCAGCATCCGCAGGACTGGGAGCGGGGAAGCACGCCATTGTGCTCGTACTCACTTCTTATTTACCGACCCGGTGCCCTCTCCTCGCTCCACGGTCAGGCATTTTTTCAGGGCTTGGGTAGATACAGTTGGAGCAAATTAAAGATAAAATACATAAAAAACGGAAAAAAATAAGAAAGGAGGAAAAGGCAGGATGGCGCTGACCGAGGGGAAGAGGCTGATGGATGGGTCTGGAGGAGAAGGAGCGGCAGGGCGGGCTTGCTGGCAGCGCGGATGCCACCGGCTCCCCCCGGCCCCGGGGCGTGCGAGGTGCCTCACGGCGCGCATCGCGCATCGCACATCGTGTGCGGAGCGTGTGTGCGCGAGCGTGAGGCAGTGTGTGAGTGTGAGGCAGTGTGTCTGTGCAGGCAGCGTGTCTGTGCAGGCAGTGTGTCTGTGCAGGCAGTGTGTCTGTGCAGGCAGCGTGTCCGTACGAGGCAGTGTGTAAACGTGAGGCAGTGTGTCCCTGCGTGCTCCGGGGCTCGGAGCGTGCGGAGCAGCCCGAGCCCGGCGATGCCTTTTGTGGGGCTCCGGGCAGCCCGGTTGTGTCGTGTCCCCCCCCCCCCCCAGAACCCCACCTCCCCGAACCCCTTCGCCCTTCCGCTCCCCCCCAGCGGCAGCGGGGGCAGTTCCGCGCCCCGTCCGGGCAGCGGGAAGATGCTGCAGGGACGCAGGGATAAAAATGGAGGCGGGAGGCGGGGGGGGAGGCAGTGCGGTACCTGCGGACACCGGGGTCTCGCCTCTGGAAACGAGCGAGGAGAGAGCGGGAGGGAGGAGAAGGCACCGGCCGCCCCTCCGGCGAGGCAGGACCTGCGGCGGTCCCCCTCCTTCCCGTGAACTTTTGGACGGGAGGAAATGTGACGGCGGCGGCAGGAGAGGGGAACGAGCGGCCCTGGCTCGCTCCTTGCCGGCCTGGCCTGATTTTAACCCGTGTGCTCTGCAGCCCCGCTGCCTTAACAGAAGGAGTTAACTAGGTGGGAACTGGAAGTCAGGGGTGGTAGCTGCTCTCCTATCGCACGCACCGCCGGCGTCCCGCCTCCTTCCATTTTAGTCTGACAGATACATCAGAAATGCTGCTTCAGATGTGGTTTCTGGCACTAAAAAGCCTGAAATTGCTCGTGTTATCTCTGCCACGGGCGAGCTCCCCGATTTCCCGGTCATCTGTCACTTGTGACACTATCGGTTGTTCACACCGAGGGGATGAGCATCAACACTCGCCTAAAAGACAGGAAAGGATCTGACAAGGGAATCCCAAACCTGGTCCCACAACCACTCTGTAAAATGTCTCTGCAAACACGTTACAAAATTACTGCCTATAACAAATGGATGCAGGGCACAAGCATTTTAAGCTGAGGGTGTAACTGCAAAACAGCCACTCACACATGGGGTACTTACTGGGCTATACTCATGTTTAAACCATCAGCACCATCAGCAAATACTTTAGAAGTCGCTTATTTTAACACTTCTCCTTATCAGTGTGACATAATACAAACGAGTGTAATCCTGACTTCCTTAGGACTTCCAATTTCAGCAGCATCAATGAGGCCAATACTCCCCAGTGAGTTCACCTATCTCCAGGGATGCAGCAAAGGACAGGAAGCTGCTTCTGCTATTTCAGTTTGAGTTCACTGCTCCCCATCACCACCAACCAACAAAGAAGTTGTCGAGTTAGAAGAGCTGTTGGGCCCAATCCAACTAAACCTTTGCGAGTAGATCCTCAGTCACACATTCCACTTCATCAATGTAGTCCCAATCCTTAAACAACAGAGTGGAATGCTTGCTCCTGCCTATTGATATTCCCTTGCACATGGGATTGACTTTTTCCTTTTTATTCCAATAATAAGAAACCACCTTTCCCCTTTCTCCTGGAAAGCATTTCTTAACTGTTATCCTATGGGAAAACAGGCATGAAAATTTTCCTCCACGCTGACCTGTGTCTGTATAAAATATTGTGGACAATAGCACTACATGCCTTTCTTTAGCAATCTGAACATTTGGAACAAGATTTTTGGTTTTACTTGAGTGGAGGAATTGTTATTAAAAGCTGAAAAAGGGTCAGACTTACTGCCTATAATTTTAAATCGGTGGGAAGCTTCCCAAGAGCTTTAGGAGGGTTTGGAGCAGCCCTTACATTTAGGTATTCCACCCAATGGGCAGAAGGCATGTGGAGATCCACTCCAGGAACGACTGCATTGGTGCCTTCACTTTAACAAATGAAGAGCTGTCTCTGTGAAAGTAATTATTCCCATTAATTATGTAGTAAACATCTCCACTACTTTCAGTTGGCTGATACTTCCCACCTATTGTCAGACTAGATGCAATCCTCAGCTGGAGCTAACCGCTGACATAAATTGGACTTGAGCTGTGTTTTCTCACTTCTATCAGAGGGATACACACTCCACATACAGCAGGCACCTTTAGTGACAGACATCTTCTAATCCAGCAGGAAAGCCAGTGCTATACAACAAAAATGATCTTGTAAGGCAGCTCCTATTTTCTGGAGACCTTTTATAGCCCCAGCGTTTATTCTATGGAGTTGTGCCCTCCAATCTGTTCATTGCAATGTACACCACACATTGCTTGAATAGTGTGTGTAACCATTTTGCCCTCAAATTTGGAACAGACATTCGATCAGTTTGATGCATCAGGCCTGAGCTTTACTAAACAAACACACTCAAAAGCAGTGTTGTTACTGACAAAACATACCACCAGCCAACAAGGATGAGATTAAGCAGTAAAAGAGGCTGCAACACAAAGCTCTAGCCTTGCGAGCAAATGGGCTTGCTGCTGGGCCAAAGAGATTTATCTGATCAAATGAGAAAGGAAAGAAAAAAGGCTTGGGAGATTAAGTACATGCAGGTTTGTGTATTTCATGAGAATACGAGAAAGACTTACAAAGTACAAGACAAATGCTGTCTAAAAATGTATTGGCATGAGTTTGGGATGGCCACATTACTCACAGACGGTGGGTGCTGGAAGCTGCTCAACTCTTTGAAATGCTCAAAGGAGTCTCCACCAAGAGACCCAGGCATGCAGCATGCAGAGGAAGTCAGAGTTGTATGATAAACACAGCAATCACATATTCATACAAATAACAGCTGTAGATGATCTAAACATAGCTTTGATAGGACAGGAGTGCACTTGCAAGGAAATACTTATTCCAGAAAATAGCACCCTTGAAAGACCAACTTAAAGAGTCCACAAAAAGAGCCCTTGACACTGTTGCTTTCTTTTCCTTTTTCCAACTGCAGGAGCAGTCCCTTGGAAGGCCACAAAGAGCACTTCTTTTGCGCTGGAGCAAAGGGCTCCTGCCAAGCCCCCGCTTCTGCGGTGCAGTAAATGCTCTTCTCCTTTAACTGGCTGCACAACAGGAGGTGCCACAGGTTCCAGCCTTCTCCAATCTTATTTAGCTGTCAAGGATTTCTACATTCCCAAAGGACTGTTATGGAGGGCTTCCAGTGAGGGCATTACCCTCACTGATTTCAACAGCTATTCATGAGTTTGACACAGGGAATCTGCACCTTTGATCAAACAATGCATCACTACAGGCTTCGGGTCTTGCTGTGGACACGCACCTTCCCCTCTAAAGTAAATGACACTTCCTCATGATGTGACAGTGGGAAACCTCTGCCCCTCTTCAGAATGGACCAAACCATACACCCAGTTACAGTCAAGGATAATTCTTTGGTACTGCTAAGTTCTATTACAACGGAGCTCAGCAGAAATCCTATCAGTCTCATTTAGTAAGTTAATTTTAAGGCTCATTTTACTTATTCAATGGGACTTACATATGACTTGTCTCTTGACTTTGAAGACATTAAAAGATCTCGATCGGTTCTTTATGGGTAATTATGACATTAAGGCCATGACATGCTACTGTATTCTGCCATTAAACCATTAGTCATATCCTGCTGTGGGAATTTACACTGAGAAATGGCACACAGTCTGCTTCTCCTTTGAGAAGACAGACCATGTGCTTTGCAGGCAGTAAGGACACAGGGCTGCCCGCCGTGACCATGCTGAGGCTGCGCCTGCCCAGCTCATCACCAACATCAGAAGAGCAAAGAGGAGGCAAAAGGCAGGGGATGCAGATAAGCGATAGCCCTCCTTTGCCTCTGAAAATAGAAAAGCCTTCTAGCAGTCCAATTTAAAACAATGTGATCATGGTTTTAAATGAGTTAAGCATATGCGCTGCAGCTAGAATATGTATTAATGAGTTTAACCTCACTAGCAAGCTATTACATCTACCATGAGTGTCTGTCCTCCAGTGTGATGAATTATTTGTTCATCAGAAAAGCCATTGTTTCTCACCTCATCAGTTACCAGAAAAAAATGTTTACATATGCCCATCTATTTTCATACAGCTCAGCTGCCAGATTTAATTATCTTCTAATTCTTTCCATTGCTAGCAATTCTTATCTATTTATCCACGTGCAGCCAAGTGGGAAGTTGGTTTAGAACCCCTAAAGTATTTGGCATTGTAATTAATATTGTGAATGTGTATTTTTCTTTACTGGCTTGCAAATCTCCCAGTGGGCTTCCTCCCTGCCTGTGTCATGTTACCAGCCCTAATGGGATTTATCTGTTACATGTTCTGCCACTGTTTTTTCATATTTGCTTTTCACAAATGTGTTATGCTTGGCCAGCTTTGGAGGCAGCAATTATAAACAACTTTTCAATGCCTTTCTCATCAATGCTAAATGTGAATTGCAATATGTCACCTTTATTATGGATTATTCATGCATAGGAAAAGTGTACTACTACTTTGAATTACTGATCTCCTCAAGGGAAAGCTAGTGGTGCCATGGGATGATTGCAAAACAGTTTGCTGTCATCATCAAAATGTTCTTCAAAAGGGTTGGTTTGTAATTTGTGCTTCATTATTGCTGGTTGTGGTCTCTTCAAAACAGGAGACTTACAATGGGAATATCTAGATTCTATATCTGGCTGTGCACACACATTAGTACCAGTCGTGCAACTGTCCTCATGGACTTTCATGGTGCTACTGGTTGATTTACGGGATGGAAACCTCAGTATTGTCTTTGTAGACTGCAAAAAAGCATGGTGCATTTGGAAAGAAAAAGATTGTGTATGAGACTGCACACACCAGGGCTGGCAAGAGAATGGCCAGAGTACATGCTGATGCTAAGGGTAGTTTTCCTTGAGGAAGTAAGCAAGTGCTTACTTTTAAACTATGTCTTGAGGAGCTGAGGATTTGATTTTTATAAAGTACTACATCCACATTTGAGGGAACTCTGGGAATACCAAAACAGATGTATGGCACAACAATCTGTAAATAAAATAAACTACAGAGGACACTGGAAATCACCTAAAATAGCATTCGTGCTATTCCTGGAGAGTAATCCACAAATAAAATGGGGAAGAAACTAAGCAAAGGAAACAAAGACAAGAGAAAATAGCCCAGGCAATACTAAACCAGCATCATGCAGGGATAATGAAAGAACTTGCTAGCAGAAATAAAGTATACAAATGAGGACATGAAAAAGGAGAACATTAAATATTGTCTCTGGTTTAAAACCACCAGGCTTACTCTACATGGCAGTAGCTATAAAAGAATGTGCAAAGAAATCGATGAATTCTTTTCAAATGTGCACAGAAGACTCCGTTTTTCCATTTTCTGTCAGCCTTTGCATATTCAGCTACATCTGGAAAAGACACCACAGGATTTTTACAGAAAGATAACATTTGGTAGTCTATGAGATAGCTTGTTCTAAGGCTTTCTGCTGTGATAAAGAAAACACTAGCGCTATGCAGGCAGAAAGCTCGGTGACCGCAGCCCAGCTTTCATAAGGTGCTAGGACAGCAAGAAGCATAAACTGCTGTCATTCAGGTGCATGGTGCATTGGCATCACTCAACACTTCCACCTTTGAACACTCTCCACTCTGTTTTCTTTTTCCTTGAAGTTCCAGGCTTGCTGGTTTAATTTGGGCTGGCACCTATGGATGGTGTTGGAAGGAGAACAGGCTACAGGTTCATACTCATCTTTTCAGCCTTAAAGCATCTGCTCATCTATCTTTACATTTTTGCTAGAAATAAAGTCTTTCAGTCATGTCGTGCCACTGATGCTGAGCATGTGAGGAGATAGAGACACTGTTTGGTACAGTTTCCTGCTATATTTTCAGTTGTTAGAGGGAACATAAAAATCTGGTCTCAGGCTCCAAAGACAAAGGAGCTACAAAATAGAGGGGAAGATTGGCCCACACTCTTTGCATAGCGAATACAATTATACCTCAGATGTAAATACCCCAGGCACTAAATAGAACCAGAAACACTTAGGACACCGACTGATGAGAAAGCTACTTTAGAAGACCCTTCACATAAAACAGCTAAAATCATTATAGGGAAATTTCCATGACATTTGAGCAGCCTAGACATGAAGGGCTTTCCTATTTCTAAAATCCTCAACAACTTCATATTTTTATAATCACTTGCCAAAAAAGAGCACTTGCCCTAGCACATAAATGTGCAAAGTGAGATTATAAAAGTTATTATGCCTGTATAAAAGGTATTCTTCAATAAAAATGATTATTTTTCTAAATTACTTACATTGGCAATACATATAGCATAATCCATGTAACGATTTATGTCACTTTCTATTGTTCTTTTTTTGTTAAAAATGGGAGTATACCGATTTAAGAAGCAGGATTGCCAAGGAAAGTTAATAGAAAAGCCATAAAGAAACCAATTCCTGAAATCATTGCTTTCTGAGCTTTTCATGTTCTCTCTCCTAACAACTTCAGATATTAAGGGGATTAATTCAGGCTTTATGCAGGAAGAGTATGTCAATGGAAGAAATACAACAAAAGCAGTGAGTAAGGAAGCCTCAGGCTAAACATTTTATACCAGATTCTTGGGGGGCCCATTGGCAATTTCTTTATTTTAGAGGGAAGATCTGATGATTCTTCTCATTCATAAGAAATGACCTCCGATATTTGGGAAAGGCAGCTATAATCATAATACTAGTAAAGTAGACTTGTGGAGAAAATATCCCTTATTCCTAACTTGCAGAGCCACAGGGAGTAGGTCCTGCATCCTGCTAGCAAACATACAGAAAATCCAGATGTGGTGGATTCGGGATATACCTGAATGTCACAGCAGAACCACACACAAGGAGCCGTTTGGGAATTAGAAGCAAATATACTAAGTACATCCATGGCAGTATGTGTTAGGTCCAGTTCTGGAGTTCCCTCTATGTCAGCTACTTTGGATTTTCCTATAGTATAGTGCAAGGGACAGAAGTGGTACCAGACTCGGACAGAGGCATCTATATGCAAAACTGTGATTCCCAAAACACTATTTCATTACATTTCTGCGTGGTTCAGTTTTCACCACCAGTGGTGTTTAGCAAGCTTTCTGCTTCTGGACACAAATACACTTCTTACCATGCTGCTCAACACTAATGGCATTCTTACACCAAATTGATCCAGAAAATAAGCCTTCCTTACTTATCTCCTCAGGGGAGTTTATTTGGCTTTCCTGGAAGCCTAGCAGAACAAACTTCATGCAAAATACAGGGATGATTACCACTTGCTTTTACCACATAAATGAAAGTCTCCACTGGATTTTATGCAATAGTGCAATGATTGGAAGGCTCTCTCAGGACGAAGAGAAAAAGGACTCTATTTCTTCAGCATCAAGGAATGTAAATCCACATTTTTCACCTTCCTGGAGAGAGCGTGTCCCTCTGACTCCCCCAATTCCATCAAGCCACACATTGATATCACTGATCCTAACACATTACTGGGCTCAAGTGCTCTGTCCTGTGTCTGAGTTGGTCTCTAGCAAATACTGCTGGGCTGTATTTTTTGCTCTCTCTTACAAATTGTGTAAAGTAAGGTTTACACTTCAGGGTTATAAATAGTAATATTCTTAAAGGAGAGCTTAAAAAGTTTAACCTCCCTTGCCATCAGCAGAAAGAGTTTTACTGCAAACAGGTAAATGATCTGTTTATGCCCAGAGCAAGTACTGAGCTTGTTTTTCTTCCCTATTGCATAAAAGGTTTCTTCAGAGTCAGTTAGCTGCTGATTTCCAGCTGAGCCCACTCTATCACAGAAGGGCACTCCAAAGGCATCTTTATATTACAAAGACTAACCTGTGGTAGGCAGGATGCAGGAGAACTGGATCCCAGCATCAGAGGGCAGTGGCAATTACTTTGGAGGTTATTTTGGTACACATGCCTACTAGCAACATGGGA
The DNA here is from genome assembly GCA_032466535.1 of Forpus xanthops. Taxonomy (NCBI): domain Eukaryota; kingdom Metazoa; phylum Chordata; class Aves; order Psittaciformes; family Psittacidae; genus Forpus; species Forpus xanthops. The sequence continues at coordinate 136,560 of JASSUY010054753.1, read as the reverse complement.
AAGACAGATCACCTTGAAGCCTAGCTAGCAAGAGACATATCTACAACATGGTTTGTTGTTTCATTTCTCATACCTCTCTCAAGATATATTTCTTTTATTATTATGGTTGAATCTTAACATTTTAAGTATAAATTTAATCAGAACCTACTCTGCAGACATAAGGGTAACACGCAGCTGGCATGAATTTTGGGGGACCTCCCTACATTTACGATAATCCCATAATCCAGGAGATATTAAAGAGCTTTAATGTAATCTCATTTTTTCCTGTGGAATTCAGGATTCATGAGGTGGGTAAAGGACGGAGGGAGAAAGAGAGAAAGCATTCCTATTTTTGTGATTATGTATTCACTTGGAGGAGGAAGACATGAGTTCCTGCTCCAAGCACTGTTTATGCATTTTAACCAATGACAGCTTCAATGCAAATTCCAAGTACAGAAACAAATTATACCTGATCTCTACAGATATTTATCATTAATAGTCATCATCAGTCTTAGTCAGAAAACAGTACACTTGACAACACCTCCCTTCAAATTCTTTCCCAAGTTCAATTGTTTAGCATGCAAGAAGACAAACCATCAAGGATGCTGCAACATGCAGCAAATTCCTGCTAACTCACTTCAAACAGAGTAATTAACAGAATTAATCAATTTGAACTGAATGAGATCAAAGAAATCTCCCATCAGTTGACTGTTTAGAATAACTGAAGGAAGATTAATTTCTATCCTAGTGTTCTCTTGGTCTCAATAGGTTGTTGATGACAGAAGAGTACAAAGAAAGCTTTTTATCATCAATCACTTTCATTATTACTTGAACACCCACTGTGTACAAGGATACACACATTCCTCTATATTTAGACAAGAAAGCAACCTGTCAATAACTGCTGAACTATTAGCCATTCAAAATGGCCACCTAGGGAAGAGCATATGCACAGTAGGTGCTGTGTAGAATATTCACAGAAAGCTGTATATGGAAAACCACAACTTATATTTAAAGTATCAAACCCATGTTTCTATTAAAGTAAATAACATTAAAGCAATATATATTAGTAATGAACTAAGAGCAATGCATCCTTCAATATACCACATTTTACATAGGTATACATCTGTACTGTCCACACATACCGCAACTGTACACCAGCTGTAAGTTCTAAATATTACTATAATACTAAAAACATATTGATATATCATAAGGAGTTTAAAATGCTAAAATAAATATTAGTAGTTTAGCTATTTTGTTTATACACTCCTATAATGCAACAAAGCTGCATCTATCACCTAGCTGAACAGACTGCTGGCACTGAAACGGGTGACTTTCTGACCTGCAGCATGGACTCCTTATCTTACTGTAAGCATTCTCTGGACCCCTTACTACAGACATATTGACATACAAGATGCTGCAGTAGGAAAGTCTGGAACTGTATTTTCCTTAGACTCAATTTAATGCTACTGAATGTATAAAGTCAAGCTGGAGGTTGAAGTGTCACCAGTTTATGAAAGGAATTACATGGTCTATCTGCCTGCAGTAAGGGGAGACAAGAGTGGGTGACTTGGTGTTTCTTCTACTCCAGATTCACATCTTGTCAGTTACCATGTCTTGATGTGATCTTGCTGTCTTTGATCACACCACTGTAAATAAAGTCAGCCCAGCTTTGGTCATTATCTCTTGTGATTTCACCTTGGCTGTTATGGGCTTTGGGCTTAGTCAACACAGTGTTTCAAGAGTCACTATGCTCTGCAGTGATGCATCTAGCTTTAGCTAACCACAACAGATATAGACCAAAGTTAGAGCCTGAGTTATAACATGGTTAGAGCCTGAGCTCCTTGTATGACATATGAGGAAAGCCAGTCACCTATGAGAGGAACTCACAGCCATCTTCCAGTAGTTGCTATCAACCTGCCCCAGGGCAACACTACAGGAAAAGAAGTGTACTAAACCCTGTCAAGCACTGGGATTTAATTCTCTCAAGAGTATCCATCTGCACTTCAGATTCCAGATGTTGTTTGGTGAGGCTCTTAAAGTACTTGACAAGGATGGAATAAAAAGGGAGAAGGGATGGAGGAAAGGGAGAGAGCAAAGAGCCAGAAGGCACTACTCAGTTGAATTCAGTAGATGAAGCATCCACTTAGGAGACAGGAGATCTGATCCCACATCTTCTACCTCCCTAAGAATGCTTTAACCATTGAGCAATTGGGTAGTATATTCTTAATCCCCAAGTGTTTAGCTGCTTATGATTTTGGCAAAAAAGCATCTACTATCGGCACCCATGTCCTAACAGGCCAAAAACTGAACACTTTGATTCCGTTCTTATGCATACGTTATTCAGGCAAATTCCCATCGACTTCAAAGGAAGCTTGAAAACTTACAGGCACTCAGTTCCCACATTACCCATGGCTATGTCTATATTTATATTCCTATGCATGGCTTGGCATGCCCCAGGGTCCTGCTCCACAGAGCTCTCAGACCAACGCCCGGCTACAACATGCCGTGGCTCATGCTCAGGTTCAGGGCTTCAGCTTTGACATGGGAACTGGGTCTGAGAAGTGTGGGGACAAGGGATCAGCAAATGCCTGGGTCTTGCCCCTGTACAGCAGTGGCATTCAGCCTGCATCTCCTTCTGAGCCCAGGGAGTGGGGAGGACTCAGACATCCCATGACCAGAAGTACTCTGCCTGCTTAAGAAGTTTCTATGGGTGTTCAGCAGAGCACAACTCTCAGAAAATACCAAGTGAAGGAAAGCACAAAAGACAACCACTAAAAAAGTGTACTTGGAAAAAAAGTGCATGCAGCTTGGGTTTGGATAAAGCGGAACTACCGTAGCAACCCACTCACCCATCATAATCAAAATCAACATATGACCCAAGCCAAAACACAGTCCACCATTAATTTAGAATGGAGGGCATGCCAATTGTTTAAAGGGACTTATTTCTTTTGTCCTTACCATCACTTTTCTCTCTAGTACTAGACTTCTAAATGTAGCTAGGTAAGCCATGTGTACTGGCCTCATTACAATAGTATATATATGCTAAACTTTATGAAGTGTTCTTCATTTATTCTTTGAGGAGGAAAAGTGCTGTCATGTCTGTTTTTATCAAAGGGACCTAGAAAACAGTGACATGACGACATTGCATAGGGAGATCTCTGTGGACAAGGAGTTTTTAACAGGCTGTGGTTTAGCTCTTTGTATACTCAATTGTAAATGTGCGCTGAGAGAACTTGGCTATTTTCCTCCTTTGTAATGGACCTTTGTTTCTCAGATTTATAAAACATATAATGGATATCATGATCCTGGATAGAAAGGTTCCTTCCTCATGAATGTACGCTTAACAACTTCTGATCTTTCTGCTACCTTTTCCTTAGTGTTCTCTCACAACTTAGTGACTGTTTCAATCTTATTTTCTTTGTGAATTCTACCTTCTAATTTTTCCTTTGCTGTCTACATCTTAGTTTAGTTTGGGTTTCTTAAAATCTGTTTTTCTTTCTACCTCCAAGTGCTTCTGGCCTTCTAGTTTATGCATTCTCCCTGTGAGATGAAGTACCGCATGCATTCCCAGCTCCTGTTTCCCTCAATAATAAATCAAATTGTATGTTTTCAAGAGACTGCTTTGTGATTATATTTAGTTAGTTCACAGCTATTATTGAACTGAGTTTGTCACGGCTCAACCTGGGTTTTTTCATTTGTATTCAAATTGACTTAAGATTTCATATTGACTTGGGTATCAATATCCAATTTATAAGCGACAACAATTCCATTCTTGTTCAAGGGGCCATTCCAGTCATCTAAAATAGCACTCCATGTGAGCAATTTCCACAGAACAATCTTATTTGTTGTGCAGAATACTTACATTTAATTTCCTTTTAGGTACAGCTTCCCACAGATAGGTTTGTTTCTTGCCAGAATAGTAGCTCTATCAAAGACCAGGCATTGCTTAGTCCCCATTTCCTCCTTCAAGTGAAAACCTTCACATTACTTCTTGCAAATGCACTCCATATGAGAACTGAACTGCTGAAGCTATTGTTTTGCCTTGTGAATCCGTTTTCTCTTTAAGTAAGGCTTCTTTGTCAGCCCAATCTACAGCACCATCACCTCTTTTCTTTCTACAGCTTGCATTCTTATCCAGGAGTGTTCTGCAGCCTGGCAAAATAATACAGCTGCTTCTAAACACAACGCAGATTCTCATAAGATCCTTTTCTCTCAGTTTTGGGCTATCTCATAGAATCATAGAATAGTTAGGGTTGGAAAGGACCTTAAGATCATCCAGTTCCAAACCCCCCGCTATGGGCAGGGACACCTCCCACTAAACCATGCCACCCAAGGCTATGTCCAAGCCAGTATGTTCTCAAAATGAGGATCCCACAAACAGGGAAAAACAAATGGTCTGGGGTTTGGTTTCTTTTTTTTGCAAATATTGCATATTTTTCTCTTTTAGGCACTTCACAGGCAATTAATCCCCTCAGAATTTCATTCTTTCCAAGAGCATGACTTGACTTCCTTAGTGCAACCTGGTAATTAGACTGCTCTACTTTAATTGTAGGTTATTAAATAATATCCACTGCCTCTGGCCTGAGGTTACTGGAAAAAAAGAGTAGGTAGCTTGTGCCCACCTTTCTCCTTAGAAACTTTTCTTTTTGAAGAGGCAAACTTCTCCTTTAATCCCTCTGCTTGATGTTTTTCTTGAGAAGCAATAGCTGTAGTCCTCAGCTGCTATTCCAGGTACTTCAAACCTCCCATTTCATGCTACTTTTGTGACACAGAATGCATGTTTCTTTTTCTGTATCCTCTTCAGATACCATAGGATGCTCTTGGTGGTAATTAATGCAAGTACCCTGGCTGGATCATGCAACTGTGATAAATCTTTCTAATTGTAATGGGTAACTGACAAATGTATTGGCACTGACAAGCTGTAATGGTAAACTGACAAACGTGTATCAGGTATATGTAATTCTGGAGCCTGTGAAGGAGGGAAGCTGATGCTTTTCCCCTTGCAGTTGATCTGTTCTGGCTCAACGGAACACGTTGCACAGGGAATATTACACTTCAGCCTAAGGTTATTCAGGGTCCAATTATGCTTAAACCCCTGCTTCAGCTTGAGCCTAGAATAAGCTTTGTGGCCATAGGAAGGAGAATGTTATGAACAGTAGATGTCCTTCAAGTGAATGGGGAGAGTTAGCGCTTCCTGAAAGGAACACTGTGGCCAGCCCCTGCAGAAAGCCACCAAACATCACACATTTGGGGTATTGATTCTTTCAAACCTATCTACAAACTGCATATGGGCACCTAACAACTACCTATGTGGTCCAGTGTGTTCTGGCTCCTGATCCTGATGTTATCGTTGCATGAATAAAAGAAGTGCTACACAATAAGCTGGGCCCTTGCATCCTGTTTTAACTGAATTTACTAGAAGTCCTTCAATATAGTGGTTAAACCCATCATCTTCTTTCTACTGATTATTTTTGCTAGCGTTAACAACACATAGGAGGTGGTGCTTGGCCAGCTAGTACTATCAGAGTGCTACATGACAACCCACTGGCCCCAGTCAAACATCAGTGGGAAAAGGGCACTTAGTTGTAGTCTTTGGTGCTCCACAAAAATTGGCCCAAAGAGGCAGAAAAGACTTCTAGATGGATTGTATTAGAGGAAACCAGGAGAGCTCAGATCACTTATTCTGGCAAAATGGCTGGAAAGACATCTGATTGCAACGTGTAACTCAGTGAAAAAGACTTCTTTTTGCTAATGGACCATGTTGGCACAAACCCAAAACTATACTGAGAATAAATTTTGGCTGGAAATCACAAAAAGCATGAGAAGAGCGAGCTTCTGTCACCAGGGAAGATGAGAACAAAAACCTAACATTGTAAAATAGAAGCTGGTCAGTTTATGAAGAAGAGTTATCTGATAAGCTGCCTGCAAAAACAAGAGGCTTGTCTCAGGGGCTCAATGCAGTGGAGAGATGGTCAACCTTTCTGAACCCATAAACCACATTCTCCAGACTTCACAGAGCCACACAGACTTCAGAGAGCTGTGGGGACTGTGGATAGCTCAGCAAGCCCCAGATCTTTTATTGTTCCCTTGTGGATGTGGGCTGGATGGCCTCTGCATCCCAAAGTCATGTCCATTGGCTCATGTCCCCCAGCAGCCTCCAAACCAGTGCAGCCAGTCCCATAAGAGCACTGTAACCCCAGCATGGGAGTTCATTTGGCATGCAGCTCAAAAAGCCCAAGACTTTAATCCCAAAATGTCTCAATCACACACAATGAGATGTAACTCTCTTCCAACCTACAGCTCTGCCTTCCAACCTACAAGGCTGTCGCTTTTCATACACTAAGGAGAAAAAAAATCATCTGGAAGAATGTCTTTAAGAATAGCTCCTGGTTTTTTAAAGAACTTGTTCTCTGATCTGCATTTTTAGCAACAATAGCACTAAGAACCACAGTGAAAACTGAACATTTTCATGCTAAATTAACATCATCAGGGTGAAACATTGTACTGATAAACTTGAGAATATTTGAGATTTAAGAGGCAATAGCGGTGTCCTGGACTGCCTGTTCTTCCAAAGCCAAAAGACAGCAAGAAAGTGTCAAAGCCAAGGATATGTGCCATTTGTTAACAGAAGATGAAGCTATTGCTAAGTTAAGAAGTAGCCTCAAGTTACTAGGATAATTAAAAATGGTGATTAAATAGTAAGATGAATGAAAAAATGCAAATTGTGAGCAAAGTGCCAAGTAAATAATTTAAAGAGAGATCTAAAAATCAGTGGGCATACCCCTTGCCTGCTTTTTCTGCTTCTTCATATTACGAACCCTTTTTTACCCTTTCTAAAATAATCCCCATGTTCTTTGCTATTTGCATAGATTAGCAAGGTTACTCTCTATGATATATTGCTGCTTACAACACGTTTGGAATTTGCTTGTTCCCATGTGAAATAGAAAAAGTTATGCTAGTGAATAGGAGGACACCCCTTTCTGCAGCAGTCACAGGGACCAAAATACATGTTTATGGATAGAGCTAGGAAAGCAAATCAGAGCAGTGGGCAGGGGCTGACTGTGGGTTGTTTGGTTATCTGAATGCTTTCCTTTCAGGATATTTCCATCTCCATTTTCTGTGCTGTTAAGAGTTATTCTTCTTGCTTTGGGTAAATAAAAACCTTCCCTTGTTTCAGCTAAAGTGTGTCATTGCCTGATATGACTTATTTGTTGCTGAGGAGGATCTAAGAAGCCAACTAATTGCTGAAGCTAAACTAAGAAGGCAGCATGTGCACTGACTGCACGCATGCTTCTCTTCACATGCCATCTTCCATGTATTGTGAGAATGAATGCTTTGGTTGCTTGCTTTCTTGCTTGGAAGGTTTTTTGTTAAGAACTAAGTAAAAGACCCTCACACATCCTGCAAAAGCAAAAGCTGTACATCAGGACCCTCAACTGGAATATGGAAGAGTCGAGAGACTGTATTAACCTGCTTAATCCAGCACCTTAACTAGCCTGGCAGTATCAAGTAGTTGCACTGTGTCCATGGTGGAGCTGAAATGTAGGCTCCCATGGGAAGTTTCAGTTAGACTGGTGCTTTCCTGTGGCCAAAGGGGTTTTTCCTGAAGAACTGGCTTCTGCCATGGAAGACATTTTATGAGACCTCAAAAAAATTTCTCACCATCTCTACTTCATGGTAGCCTTGTCCCTGTTGTGCCAGATGTTCATTTCTGCTGCCTAGTTCTGTCTGCCACCAACCTGGATGAAGCCATTAGTCTTTCATTAGTGTTCTACATCCCTATTACTATATGTGCTTTCTACAGTGATGCAAATAGACACCTGTAGCTAGGGTACAGTGTAGAATTGCATCCATGCACAAAAGCTGTGCATGGCTATGGCATTATGCAGTGTTCAATAAACTCAGTAAAAGCACACTTCCAACCCCATAATTTTTCCCATAGATTATGGGAAACAGAGCTCTCATACACATTTTACTGCTAGCTGCAAATAAAAAGGCCCCAGTATCCAATGGATCAGTGAATACATTTTGAATAGCCTTTTCAAAAGGGCAATGGGGAGTTCAGTAGAGAAGTCAGTACACTCCACACCATTCTTAACTCTGGGAACTGCCAACCTGTGCCAGAAACAACCCTCTGCTTAAGACTTGATGATCCTCTGTCTAGAGATCTGTCATAGACACTGCCTCACAGCACACTCTCAAGTCAGATAGCTGGAGGCATCCACAGGTTCTGCTGTCACTGTCCTGTTACAGTTCTGTCTCTCCATAGCTTTAAATATGCTTGATTTTTTGTGAAGAAGCTGTTCTCTGCCCACAGCTAAACCCAGAATTTCTGCAGTGTTTGTTACTAGAAATACCAGATATTTCTGCAAAGCCAAAAAAACATGTTTTCCTGGATATTGCTGCATTTTTCTTTCCTGTCATTGCATTTCTGTTGAGAGATGTTTTTTGTCCGCCAGTTTTCAATTTGATCTTTCTAGTCACCCTACTCCATGGCTCTGTGCTTGTGTTAAGCATGCTGACATTGTCACTTGTACAAGCGCTCAATTCTCTATGGAAGCATTACATTACAGATCCCTTCTACACAGAACCTCATTCCTCATCTGTGCGCCTTGTTTTTACCACCCAATAGCAGTCTGGGTGAGCTCTTCTCAGTGGTGGCACCAGCTTCTGCTGGTAATTCTCTCTACTGAATAGAAACTTAAAGCAGATTCTTGAATATGAGTATCTCTGCCTCCTTACAGTCTGCAGCCTGTATGAAGACAGGATTAATGGAACCAAGTGTATAAATGAAATGCGTATTTTGCAAGGTCAGTAACTTATGGTTCTTCTCTCTGAGTATTTTACTTATGCTAAAACAGTTTGTTCTTATATTCATAAAGGATGGGCTTTTCAGATGCATTTTTTTACATATTGTATATCATTTAAGAATACCAGAAGTATACCATTGCTATCAATTCCTTGCTCATGAAATTAACCTTTTCTTTGCTTTGATTAAAAGGCATAGATTATATATCAGCTTCTTTTGGACATTTTAATATGAGGCTGTATTTATGTAGCAAGATAACCAAGACTCTTGCAGCAGCTTTAAGTTTAAGTAGCTAAAGATTCCCAGAACACTTGCTACCCAGGCAAATGGCCATACAGGTCACATGCAGCACCCAGGCAAAGATGAATCAAAACTGGTCACTTAAATATCTGCAATGAAATATTGATCTCACTGAGTTTCAGTATCAATTTCAATGGAGTTTTACACTCAATCTTCCTCTTATACCACACACTGTATTAAAGCTAAGAATTCTATCCCACCTTGAAGAGGACAAGCACTGTTACTTTCAGTGGCTTTTATTGCACAAGCTAAGAGCTGGTCAGTAAGTCACAGAACCACAATAAGCCACTGCAGTCACATTAGGTGGTACTTGCCACAGTCTCAGAAACGATTTAAGCCCAAGCTGTAAATACAAAGAACAAGGGGAGTGGTAGCATTCAGCATCTCCTCAGTGTCTTGCCTCTCTGCTGATGGTATGAAGAGAGATGATCATAGTCCAGAAGACAGATGGTGAAGCACAGCTCTTATTCTGATATAAAGATTACAGCAGGGCAGAGCTTCATCATCAGAGCTCTTCAATGAGGCCTTTCTTGCTATTTTCTTGCAACTGCTCAGTTTATTGGCCAGTTCATAGTTCATTGTATTCTAGTGGACATCAAACCAAGACAGCAGTGACTCATACATTGATAGGATTTTACTGTCAGTCTCCTACAGTTTATTCTTTACATGGGTTTTCCAAATTAAAGCAAAAGTATGATGATGCCTATCACTTTCCATCATGTTACTCCTGCCTATACGTCAGCAACAAGGGCTATATCTTTCTACTTCAGTCCCAGACCAGATTATTTCTGCAACTGAGGTTTTTTATACTCTTTTTGACCAATGGTTTTCAAAGTTCCTTTAAATACTTACAATAACATTTAAAAGTAGTTAACATCTCATATGAAGCACTACAACATTGTATAAAAGGCCTCAAGAAAAGTTTAGAAACTTTCTCCTAGATAACCCAGTAGTGGATAACATCTCAGTATCTGATCTGGTCCTTTGCAATAGCCAAGGTTATAGTGGATGTAGCACACCTTCACAGAAAGTATAAAATACAAGTTCATTGTGATTTTCAAGATGTCCTCAGCTCCAGTGTTTGATTTCTGCCTGCCTAGATTTCTTTGGAAGCAAATGTTTATTCATGTGAAAGATCAGACTATGTACACCAGGCTCAGCCAGCAACATGCACACTACAGATGGACTCTGCTCATCTGTCTCCTTTCCTACAGGAGTGTTGGACAGAAGCAGTTTGGACAGCACTGGTACTGTAATAGTCAAATACAGTCTCTTATTCAAATGTGTAATCAGGTGTTCAAGGTTCCGATTTCTCTATGTTAGAGGAACAGTGAGGCTGAAGGCAGATCTCTTCTGGTATACATGTCAGTTACCAGATTTCTTTTGGTATGTGTGTGAGTTAGCATGCACAGTCAGCAGCTGCCATGGCATCATTGACTTACACTGTTAGAGTACTCCAAAATGGGGGTGAAGGTTCAACTCTCGGAGCTATTGAGGCCACACAACTTCAAGCCATGTGTTTATAGACATGGATATGAGCTGAGGTGCTGTCTTCCACATGACAAAGACCACCACCACAAGTCCTGGTATGGCCTCTGCATCCCTCCCACCATATGGTAACATCTCTGAAGCTATCCACATCAACCAAGGAATAAAGCAGAATGAGATTTTGAAGGCACCCTGCAGCAGCTCTATGAGAGCCTTCTGGAGGTAAAGTTACAAGTCTGAGAAAACAGAGCATGATGTCAGCACTTTCTTTAGCATTCTACTAACTTTCCTCTGTGTACATAAGTGCACACAATACACTAAGTTGTTTTGTGAGCAAATACAAAGCAAATGGTAGGTGGAAAATTGGAAGATCTGTTTGAGGGAATAAAGGCAGTATTAGCAAGATAAAATCATTATGTAGACATGTCTCCCACTGAGGAGCTTTTGTTTTGTACACGCGTTTTTGTGAAGAGTGGGAAAAAATAAGAGGCTTAGATGCAGCGGAGAAACTCCAGACAAATGGCCTCATCTCAACCAAGCAAGTACCCAGCATATATCTACAGACAACTTCATGGGAATTTTGCCTTATTCATCAGTGCTACAGTCCCAGATGCCCTTAATGATAATGGTTTTTATTTTATAAATTATCCTACAAGCCAGAAGTTATTTATCTCTGGTCATATAATGTGGTTTCTATTTGAATTTAAGTTACATAGCTTTACTGGTTTGCAAGAGATTTGACCTTTTGCTTGCCTTTCTCTAATACCTATCAACACATTTTTAGGCAGTGATACCTTTCTGGTTCGGAACGCAATGAAAATGAAAACAGAGCAACATAACAGCAGGCATTTCTCAGTGGCATAAAGGATAATAAAACTGGAGACCCTGAGATTACTGTGCAACTCAATGAGTTTTCAAACGAGCAGTTTAGCAACCACCACTCCATCACCCAAGTGATTGTTGAGAAAGATTTTTTTCTGGTATTAACAGATACTCAGTTTATAATAGGGTAATATATTATTCTAAATCTTAGAACAAGCCAAAATCATTTTTCTCCTAAATAACCTATACCTGACATTTTTAGTGCAAAGACATGAAATAAAAATAAATCTTTTCAGCTTTGATGCAAGGCTTGGCCCTAGTTAAATACAGAAATAAACAACATATTTTGGCTTAGAACATGGGATTGGCAGGGTTTCTTTTACTTGTCAATCAGTTCTGAAAGGATTGCTATGCCTGCATAGAATCCAACTGATTTTATATACTGAGAATTGCATACTTGTAAGGAGTAGGAAAAAGTGAGACTATGAGCTCCATTAAGTTCCCTTCCAGCTGATCTATCTGTGTCCAATATATTGTTCCAGTACAACAACACCTAAAATTACTAAATAATCTTGTAGAAAAAAAAAGTTATTCTTCTCTGGGCTTCTCTTCCCACCACATATCATCAATAAAAAGCATTATGTTACCCAAAGTAAATAAAATAGTTTCCTAATTCAGTTTATGTATTTTGAATCACTTGAGTTCATCGTCAAGCTTTTAAATAAGTGGCTGCTTTAAGCTGCAAAGAGTCCAAGACTAAGACAAAAATTAACTGAGATCCAAAGAGATAGTAGGATATATTTGGAACATTTGAATTGTTTCGTATGCAGACTCAGGATTCACAAGGAGTGGCAGGTTTTTTGTTATACGTAATCCACAGCAGGCATTCTTCATTTAACAGAGGTCATTTAAACATCCTTGCCACTGCAGGCTCTTGGCCACTCATCTTCCCCTGGTCCAACAACTAGAATCCTTTGCTTTGACGCTGTAACCTTGCACAGCTGCAAAACAGCATTACATCTATCACAAGTACAGCGATTTACAGAGAATACAGATCTACTTACTCCATCAAGTGCCTTTCATGCTATTTCAAGGACTGAACAGTGATGAAAGCAAGCTGAACTACAGCTTCTTCCAAAGCACTAGGAGCAGAAGCTGAACACTGAAGATAGGCTGATGTCCTGCAATGGTCACCACTGATTTTGATTTCATACAGTGCTATTGCAATGATGCTTCAATTGCTGTAAAATGCTGTTCCAATAGGGAGGCCAAAACTCAAATTCATGGCTATTTTAACTCAATGCTTAACCAGAAAAATCACACTGGACTTTTTTGCTCAAACCTTTGGGATTATTTGCATCAACAGGAACCCAAACCTGACAAGCTCCAATAGTCAAAGTATGCAGACAGAAGAGCTGAGAAAACAGTTTTTAGACTTGGCCTAAAACCCTGAGGATGTGAAACTGAGGTAGGAAAAACCAATCAACCAACCAAACCAAACCAGGAAAGCTGTACTAGACTGCTGTGGAATCCTGGGCTATGGTATACTACTATGAACCTGCATTTTACCTTTACAGGGAACACTAATAAAATCATCCCTCTTCCAGCCCACTCTGACCTCCCTTTAGAAGGATGTGCTCCCTTTGAGTAACTCAGACATCATGCATGGATAACTCTATGCGTTTGCTGTAATGTAGTTTCATGTAGTAAGTGTTGTCTTAAAAGATAAAATTGCTAAAAAGTGGTCATGGTTACTTTAAGTCATGTATATTTCTCCTCTCTACTAGTCAAAAATAAAGAAGGATGCAATAAATAAAACAGTGGAAGGAGGCCAGAAAGGTATTTGTCTTCATATTATTTTGTGGTTTACCACATCATACTGAAGATCTCTGCATTATACAGCATTGAATGTTATATGAATCTGCTGCCAACATTGAGTGGTTCCTTTCTTTTCCAGAAGTGGATGAAGAAAGTAAACACTCTTTTAATGACAGATTAAGATGGGAAGTGGTTATGTATATGAGAAAATTAAACCACCATATATGTTATCTATCTCAATCCATCACATTAAAAGAAAGTATGAAAGATCTACTTAATCTCAACATGGTGCCTCTCAACTTCTCAAACATGCTTTGTCAGCACTGCTTATCTTTTTGACTTCATAAAACTTATAGGTATTAGGAATCAATCACTATCTAGTTTTTTGCTTATATCAGGTTTTCAAACCCTGTCCCATTATCTTCTCCCAGACGCTTTTCAGCTTTCCCCTGTTCCTGCATTTGGTACACATGAAATTTAAAATCTAGATCACATTAGATCTCTCATCAAGGGCCCGGAGAAACACAAAGCGTGCATACTAAGCATATGTAAATTTATAATATGTCTGCAAACTAAGTCCTTACAGCTGTAGTGGGCTGACAAATACCTGCTTATTTATTGATGCAGCTCCTTAACTAATCCAGAAGACTAGAAAGTTTGAAGACTAATGGAATAATGGAACAGAGGATACAACAATCAAATATCACCTATTTGTCTGGAGTATGATCTAGGATGTACCAAAAACATTTACAAAGGTAAAGAGTCAATGAACCAATGCCAGTTCTGGGATACCCTTCTACTTTTCTCCTCTGGTTTCAAACATAATGCCTATTTCTAAAGCCTTTAGAAAAATGGGAAATATTTTCTCCTCCATTCTCTTAACAACTTTTCATCTCAGTTTTCCAGTACCCTCAGAAGTTGATGTGCTGGTTGTGGTATTACGCTGTTTATGATTCTTCCTTCTCTTAATTTGCCTTTCTCATTTTAGATCATGGCTTTTGTGGCAACACACTTCTTGCAAATACTGAAACAGCACTGACAACCATAAAGCTATTTGGATCAATAACTCTAAAGATATACAGATTAAATGGCTATTAGACATGACCTTCAAAGCAAATCACATCTGATCTTGTTGGCTTGCTTCTGTTCGATTTTTTTGCTGTTTCAGAGAGAACAGAGTTGCAACTTCCTTCCCTGTTCTTCTAAAAAGTATTTTTCACATATATTAATTATATTAATATATAATAGTAAATTTATTAATATTGTGTTGGTGCAATTTCACCCAATAGACACTAAATAGCTGAAGTTAAAAGTGAATAATAAAATAAATACAAAGGGCTATGCATTTTTGAAAGCATCATTTCATCATAATCAAGCATTTAAAAGAAAGATAAATTTTAATTCACCTTCAGGAATGTTGAAACAGTGATCCAAAGAAGACACATAACTTTGCAAACAACAGAACTACACCAAAGACTGAAGTTCTGTTACATGGCACTAGAGGTTCATTATGAAGGTGATAAGTTATTTATCCCCAACCCAACAAAATTGCTCATGACTGTATTTACTCTTATGTTCAATGAAGACTGCAGACAACCAAGGAGAAGGCAAAAATTCCTGCTCCCAACAAGAAACCATACATGCATCACAATGGAAGGCAGCAGACGTTTTCTGAAATCATTTTGGGGGGTTAAAGAAGACAAAAAAACCCAATAACCAAGAAAAAAACATAGACAAAAGCAAGAGAAATACTCCTTTGAAAGAAAACCTCCTTTTGTGTTGGCTTGCAAGAATCATGGCTTGAAAGACTCATCTCTAATTCAGAAACCTACAGTGCAAGTCCCTAGTCTGATAGAGAACTGTAAGTTTTCTCTTTCATGCAGTCACTACAGCATTAATCTTTTCTTTCTGAGATTTTGGCTGAGATTTTCCTCAGGTCCTGAGAAAACTTTCCTGCCAAAACTTACATACCTGCTGATAATTCCTAAAGAAAACCACAAGGATCCCCAACATCTGACTGCAATAGAGATTACTCAAATTACGATGTTTCAGAGAGCACACATTTTAAGTGGGCTTTTTTGGGTAAAAATCACTCTGTTCAACAGCTTCTCAATCTCCAAGCTCCAAATTAGTCATCACACTGTTATATGTAAATAAATTACGTGCAGTATTTAAGTGATATTTGTGATCACAGCAAAATTAAGGATAGCTCTATCTTCCCAAATAAGCATTCGCAGTAACAGCATACTTGATAACTGATGCAATTATGTCATTCAGATGTGGCAAATCTTCAATGCATGCACATGTTTCATGTTTAAACAGACCTTACTACAAAATCAAGGTTTCACTGGAAAGGCCATTAAATAAAATAAAACACCTTTATCTAGAATGGATATGTACATCATTGTGGCAGTGTCTCTAATTTAATTATTAATCAAATAATCTAATTCTACATTCTAATCCACCATCTCAAGTTACAGAACCTATAAATACTGTAAAGTTTGACATAATTATTTGTCTATAGCAGTGGTACTTACAGTAAAAATTATGTCTTCCTTGTGGGTTCCTCATTTGGTGATGTAATAGTCAGAAGTCACCATGCTTTTGTTCTAAGATCAAGCATTTTCTTTACTGCTGTTTTTAAGGAGTCTTCCAAACAAGTCATTTCATCATCACATATTCTCTTCTGCAGTATACGTGTGCTCTCCCTGTTTCCTGTCCAAAATACTCAATGTACACATAGAAATAAACTGGTTATTTATGATAGATGGCATTTATATAATGTTCGACATTTTCATAATACTTTATAAAGGGCAGTTGACTGAACAGGTTAAGAAGAACTTAGAAACTTGAACCAAAATTGCCTCAAGTCCCTTAAAAGATGCATGTCAAATGTCCCAGAAGGTTTTAAAAGACCACAACCTCTTTACTATAAATGAATAGACAAAAATCAGTGTTTCTACTAATTCTTCCTTTCTTAAACACCATTCACATAAAATATACACATGCAGCATGTAGTTTAATTGCTGCTGAAAGATGCCCAGTATGTTTAAGTCAGGAGCGCCTTGAAGTATAAAATTTGCTCCACTGTTTGAAGGAGGAAGATTTACAGTGCTATAATTCCCTTTTTAATTTGTGAGTTTCCCAAACAGCAATCACAAACCAGGCTTTTAAGCATCTTCTCTCAACTGTATCAAAAGTTATTGACCAGGACAAAAAAGAAGGGAATAAAATACTCTTGAGAGTTTAATCTTATTTTCTGTAACTTCCACTCTTCCTCCCCATAGTCTGCAGTATTATGATTATCCAAATCCTAAATGTTGACAAAGGATCCTAATTTATTCAGTTTCCTACCTTCAGCTGCACTTAGATTTGCCAAGTTCAGCTGTCAGTAATTTGAGGCATATTCACTGCATTTTTATTGACTCCTTAAAAAAATTAATGACATAGCTATTCCACATTCCAGAAAATCATGTAGGAATTTTACACAGAAAAACTGGTCTGTTAGTTGTAATTGTTGCAGCAGTCACATAACAAAGTAGACAAAGAATATTGTTTGTATGGCAATCACATAACCCTAAATTTCTGACATATCATTTTAAATATTTGAAGATATGGCAAGGGGTTAGGAGAATGAATGTAACTATCTCTTTCTCTCTTAAACATTCTGTAACCCACTTGTAAATATACACATAATGAAGATTAGGTTGGACAGGGCCTTGGGAGACATGATCTAGTGTGAGGTATCCCTGCCTGTGGCAGGGGGCTGGAACTGTATGATCTTTAGATCCTTTCCAACACAAACCATTCTGTGATTCTATGATTATCGCCAGTCAAAGGAAGCCTGGCTTGACCCTTGAATCTTTAACTTGCAGCCAAACATTTGTGCATGCTTGCTTCCCAATCCACCACTTACAATCCCAATTCTTTTATGGCCAATAGATGAACTCCTCTACACAAAGAGGAAATTATCTGAACACCCTGTTTCTGAAGGTTGTGTTAGAGAGAGCTCCTTCCCACTCCTATTCAGGTATATTAAGTATTCACATACCCAACTTTCACAATTTTCCACCAGGAGCTCTAAACCAATATTTTACTTAAAGTTCTGATGTCTGAATTCAAGCAAATATTCTGGAGCACCACATGTTTTTCTTTGAGTTCTTGAGTTGCTGTTTGCATTGAAGAGCTGGAAATACGAGTTGTAGTTGAAAAAAACCACATAAAATAAGATCATAGTAGTATTTTGGATTAACTTTATAACTTTATACTTACCAACAGCCTGACAGTTATGATGAAGATGTAGACGTTGTGATGAAGATGTAGATGCAAATTAGAGGAAAATCTGCCTTGCAGCAATACTTAGTTACATATTTGTTAATTAGTCACTAGTGCAAGGAGTTCTTTAAATTAGAGAATGTTTTATCTTTTTGTGCATTTTAAGCACAGGACCCCAGCTATTCTGTAAGCAACTGCTTATAGTAACAGTTCTGATGAGCAATGCTTCTCTGTTCCCGTTTAATTTGAAGTGACACAGCTCTTTGATACAGCTTTCTGACTCTCTGGGACAACAAGCATGTAAATGCTGCCACCTGAGAGCCAAGAAAAATCAATCCCAAAGAAAACCAAGCCCCAGGAGTTTCAGGTGAAAAACAAGTAAGAAGATCTAGGAACTAAAAGAAGCATCAAAGACTGTCAAAGCAGCCTGGCACTGTGTGCTGAAAACATATGTTATCAAGAGAGATTTTCTGCACTGCTTTGATTGCTTGGCTTTTCTTTTCCACAGGCAAAATATTTTCCTGGTGTGTATACCTGAGGAAATGCTTTCAGATGATCAATTCTCTTTACTTAGGCCATTTTTGATTGATTATTACACAAACACACAAATTGCCTGTTCTAATTTCTCTAAGTTGTGTAACTCATTTTTGTGAGCAATTGCTACAACTCTCTGTAAATTTAGTGTGCCTGCACTTGAGTTCTGGCAATATTTGGGAATGTATGAAATTAGTTCTCTTACTAGGAGTGCATTAATGAAAGTCTTTGAGTGTAAATCCAGTGGAGAAACAGTTTGACTCTATGCATCAGAGTCCATTTAACAGGTTTTCTTGGGATTCTTAGGGGAATGGGAACTTTGATGAATTGTTCCCTGAGGATTAAATGTTCCATCTATAGCAGTGTTCAAGGACAGATTAGACAGAGCCTTGGATGACATGGTCTAGTGTGAGACATCCTTGTCCATGGCATGGGGTTGGAACTGGATGATCTTATGACCCTTCCCAACCCTAACTATCCTATGATTCTATGAGGTATATTGTGCAGTAAATCCTGGAGGCATCTGTCCTCTTCTTAACCTTTTCTCTTCAACCCTGTACTCAAAAATGTTTTGTTAGGATCTCATTATTCTCTGCTGTAGAATACAGTTACATCAGATGGCCCAGAAGATCTTCATCTCAGGAGAATTTTAGATTAAAAAAGAGATAATAATTAGTTCCATAACTTTATCTGCTTTAGGAAACTGTTTGGGCTTATTTGTTGCTCTAATTCCACATTTTGTCCATTTTCCTGTAGTTTTCTTCCTGTGTTGACTGCACTTTGCAGTTCTGAATATATTCTCATAAAAGCATGAATTATCCATTTCAACAGAGTTCAAGAATATTCTTAAACCCTCAAAATTACCTATTTCTGCATTTCCATTAAAAATTTCAGGAATCAATTCTAAGTTTCTCTTCTTACTGGAATTTTAGGACATGAAAATAGTCAGTTTTGACTGATGTATCACAAATGCATCTCTCACACGCATGCAATGAATACGCATAGCAATTAATGCTTTTTGAGCACAGTAGTGTTATATGCCTAACCTTGGAATAAACCCCATAAGCACTTTCCCTAATGTACCAGAGAAAGTTTTACTTTGCTAGATATACTAGCTGATAGAAGACAACACAAGAAAACATGCAAAGTTTCAAATGCCTTTTTGGTCTTCTACCATCAGATAGAAACCTGTTGACATTTAGTAACAAATAAAACAAATTACTCAAATTGCCATTCTCTGAAGGAGGTAATGAAAGACTTTCCTGTTTACAAAGTTCAACACAGTTCAGATGCTTGTCTCACACCTAAGGCATGGAAAGATACCAAAGAGACAAGCAGGAAACTTGCTTGCCACTAGACAATTAATAACAGCCAGTTACTATAAATGATAGGCTAAAGAACATCCACTTCCTTATCTTGGGCTTCAATTCCCAGTATCTGAGAAAATGGGCCAGCTCCCAACATGGCCCAGGTTCAAAGCCACTGCTCAGGGGTGAGGGTGTCTCAGGGGCAGGGGATGGTTGCCCATGCAGGCTGCAAGCTCCTGCAGGCTCAGCATGCAGGCACATGGTGAAGGTCTCACTCGAAGTTTCATCCCATTAACATGCTTGGTTCATCCAGGGGGGACAATACAAAACAAAAAACCCCAAACCTAACCAAGAAAATCAGTTCTCAACATCTTCCTAAAGCCTCTCTCACTCAAACCTGCAGCGAGATGATGGCCTTCCACACAGAATCAAACAAATAGATGAGTTCCAGGAATAGTTGGACATGATTTTAACTAAACTGTCTGACATTGCCCTGAAACAATGAGGACTGCTCACAGACTGCCTTACAGTGGATGAGCTTTTAGTCAGGTCTTGCTTGCTGCCTCTTACCTTCTAGTTATCATTTCTCACATCAGGCACTATGCCTGACAATAGTCCTATAGGTAGGTTGTAAACCTGCTAATCCATGAAATGCATGGACAAGGAAATGCAGCACTTCAGCAGCAAGACCCAAATAAGCTTGGGTAAATAAAGTAGCGCACTCTTTCACTGAATCTGTGGCTGTCTTTATTTAATCACTGCTTTCCTTATTTAGATAAAGACATGAGCTTGTGTAGACGGAACTTTCCTAAAAGTATAAAACTTAATGCATCCATACCACATACGGCATTTATAGAGAAAAAGAGAAAGTGCTCAACTGAAAGGTTATGTCATTAGCAAAACATTCAAAGTAAGTATTCAGGGCCTGGGGCTTCATGGCATAGTGCGAGGTGCCCCTGCCCATAGAATAGAGTCAGAACTAGATGACTTCAAGGTCCTTTCCAATCCAAACCATTCCATGATTCATGATTCCATGAAAAGCTCATCAGATCAATTCCTTTTGAAATCAACGGCAAAACAGCACTTTGGAAAATGCCCACGCACAACTCTTCAGAGTTAGAATTACAAACTATATCTCTAAATAAACATTTGTCTCCTTCCAAAGACATATGAATCTCACCTAGACAGCTCTCTGTATTCTTTACAGGTTCCATAATACGCCTCTGGTCAAGCTCATGTCATTAAACTGAGGCAATATTGACTCTAGTCTATTCTACAAATATCTGGGCAAAATAAGGTACTGTGCCAGAACTGAAAGAATTAGGGATAAAACTGCTCCTGCTCTATACCTCAGGCCCCGAATTACACCAGTTACAGAAAAGTCGTGCAATGCCTACAAAATGCTGACAATGCTGGAAGGTAAAAGTTTGAATGTAAAAAGATTCAGCATCATCACACAGTGGCACCATTGATTTCAGGTGTAATTCAACTATTTCAGATGATGATTTTCTTTTCATCTAAGAAAGGGGAAACACAGGAATTAAACTATGGATTTTGGATGCAAAATTATATTTTTAAAGGCACAGACATCTGTGCTGACACAAAAAGTATTGTTACACAATAAGCGCATCACACCACATTGCCACACAACCACAGTGAAAGTAAAAGGTGATGAATTCAAAACTGAGAGAAAAATCCTTTTTTTTGAAAAGCATTTACAAGACCAAAATTTCCGTAGGCATTTACATAACTAGTTTTTACATAGAATTATATACAGAATCATGTACTTGTTATAAAATATTAAAGAAATAAAATATGTGGTAGAAATTAATAAAAAATTCTCTTTGCTAGTATTTAAGATGAGGACTCTCATAAAAAGCATGAGAAGGCAATACAAAATCAGAAAGGATAAGAAGCAAAACGAAGCGACCAAGAGTAGATCATAGAATGGCTTGGTTTGGAAAGGACCTTAACATCATTAAGTTCCAACCCCATGTTATGGGCAGGGACTCCTCACACTGGGCCATGTCATCCAAAGTTCTGTCCAACCCGGCCTTGAACACTGCCAGGGATGGAGCATTCACTGCCTCTTTGGGCAACCCATTCCAGTGCCTCATCACCCTGACAGTAAAAAACTTCTTTATATTCAACCTGAACTTCCTCTGTTTCAGTTTTAACCCTTTGTCCTATCACTGCAGTCTCGGATGAAGAGTCCCTCCCCAACATCTCTGTAGGACCCCTTCAGATACTGGAAGGCTGCTATGAGGTCTCCGTGCAGCTTCTCTTCTCCAGGCTGAACAGCCCCAACTTTTTCAACCTGTCTTCATACAGGAGATGCTCCAAGTCTCCTGATCATCCTACTAATACTTTGAATGAAAACCAAAGGAAAGAACAGGCTGTTTACTTCACAAAGGAAAAAACAAACAGATGACTCAGAGAAGTTTGACACCTAAGGTACTAAGGTAGACTATGCAATTAACATAGTTTCAGTTTTAAATCAGTGTTGCCTTGTTAAGCTGGAGTTTCCTCCAAGAATAAGGTTCCCATATCTCCTTGGAAAATCTGCATGATTGTGAGAGAAGTATATTGGCAGTCAAAAAGTTGGTGTTAAAATCACATTTATGCTGTGGCCACAAAAAGACCTGGGAAGGAAAAATTAACCATAATGGCCTTTTTACAGGGGACGGTGTGGCATACAGATGTATTTGGCTTTTAGGGGAAAGCATAGGAGTATGACAACAATTCATGTTTTAAAGAAAAGTACTCTCATCTTCAGTAATATTGCATTAGTCTTCAAAATGGCCTCTAATCCAAGTTAGGGGAAGGAATGAGTATTCATGAAATCAGCTGCCAATTTGGAGGAGAGAATGGAGCATGAAAAAGGGGGAATCTAGGACACTAATAATCCCATTCTGCCCTCTTTTAGCCTGGCGCAGCAACTTTCAGCTATTTATTGCATTTATTTCTTCTTCTAATATCATCCTCCTCCAAAGAACACAGAAAGAGCCTTTCCTTAAGCAACTGATCTCTTCATACATGCTTGTAAACTGCCAACTCCAGCACAGCCAAGGACAGATTAAAGAGCTGGATTGTGTTCCTCCTGGATGAACAGAATCAGATGGACGCCGCCAGCAGCTATATCTACAGTAACCTGCTGTGCCCAGCAGGTCTTAGAGACAGGATTAATTTGAAGACTGGGAGGCTGTATCACTAGAAAGAGACAGCATAACTCAATATCCCTAGCATGAAAACGGAGTTAGCTATGTCGCTTTTCAGAAAACAACTAGAACTTTGCTTCAGTTATGCGAGAGCACACTTAAGTTTTAGAAAACATGGGTGCTTTTGTATACTTGAGGCAGA
This sequence comes from Forpus xanthops, assembly GCA_032466535.1. Lineage (NCBI taxonomy): Eukaryota > Metazoa > Chordata > Aves > Psittaciformes > Psittacidae > Forpus > Forpus xanthops. The sequence continues at coordinate 113,868 of JASSUY010054753.1, read as the reverse complement.
TGGATAGCTGCATGCTAGAAAAGCAATAAATATTCAAACACTTATATATCAAATAGGTGACACCAGACACTCAAACATCTTGCACATGTCGCTCACATTTGGTTAAGATGTTTTGATGATGGGAATGTGACATTAGGAAATGATAATGAACCTTTCCAATGAGTCTGACTGCCATGCGGGTTGCATCTCTGGAGCAAGACGACTCCAGAGTTGCTCACATCCCCACCACCCACTCAACATTTCTGCCATAAGGCAGAATCTACACCGGTATTATAGAGAGATGAGAAATCTTACCCAAGAAACATCAACACATAAATGGATTAAACCAAGAGTTTTTCTAACAGCTATACTTCACTTTCAGCACTGCTGGGCAGTGTATGACAGATGCTATGGGTGCTGTGAACATCTCTGACTGCCTTTATCTTAAAGGAGTCAAAAGCTCCATAGCCCTTGGGAAAGGCCAAGACTAGCAGCTCTCTCACAAAAACAGGGTTAAGAAAATGCAAGTCTACAAGTTGTCTATTATTAAATATAACAATTATATTAATGGGCTGCCATTACAGAGGTACCTCAGCCTTTCTATTGATTTCATAACCATGAGGAACAAAAAGATTTGTTTCCCATGGAGTACATATGTCAGATTTAATGGTCTGAAAGATAAATAAGAACCGAGCTACTAAATCCATATTAGCATTCAGCATCCACGGAAATCAAAATGTTCTGCACTGCTCTTAAACAAAGGACATAAAATATTTTCAGATCATAATCCAAACCATGATATAATCTTTGCCCAAAAGGCAAAAGGAGTAAACAGACATATTTCCAGTCAGTACAAAGTATGGAAAATCACCACTGAAAGAGGAAGAACAAGGTGCTTCAAAGCTGCTGTAAACTGTAGCATGGATTTCCTCCTGCAATGAGACAGTGAGATGCTGCTGATTGGTGTGCTTGGGGAAGAGAATGTATTCTTCTCCAATTCACCAGGTGAGGGAAGAGTTTTACAAATATTATATCCTATTCCACACTCAATAAAGGATCTTACAAGGATATAGAGGTGTCTTCCTCCTCCTGTGCCACATAAACATGTATTTCAAGGACAGTCAGACTGGGTAGGAAGTAAGAAATACAGTTAAGGGTGAATACAGGAGATGACTCCATGTCTACGATGTGGACTGCAGCAACTTGGAAAAGCAAGCTCAAGCCAGGGCAGGAGAAGTGCAGGAGCTTTCATGCCTGTTGCCTAACCCAGACCCTTTACAAACCATCTTTGCAGGCTAAGATGGCTGCAGTTGTCCCAGGAAGGGGTTGGGGAATATGCTGGGAGTGCAGTGTAAGTACCCAAACTCAACCCAAATCATCTTGACACCACCTATTATCAGGACAGGAGCAGTTAACCCCCTTTCAGCCGTGGCCTCCACCACTAACTTTTGCAACAGAACTAAATATTATTTCCCACGTTGCTGGAAAGTTTTGCAGCAGCGCTGTCACAACACAAGTAGCAAGAAAAAACTAATCTCCAACTTCTTTTACCCTATACTTTCCCCCGATGTCTGACCTTCCCTCTCACCAGCCTGTCATTTTATATGCTGCTTCTGCATTCCACCCAATTGTTGCCAGAACAAAACCCCAAATCATCGCACATACTCCTAAATCCACTCAAAGGCACTAAATGTAACAATGTGGTATCTATTACATTAAAAATCCAAGCACCTAAAAGCATGAAAATGAATAATTAAGAACATCAATCTGCTGCCCACAATATAGTCACATTACGCCTGTTTCATCAGAGCGTCACTTACTGTCACACCTCGATTGTTTTTAAAATGTATGATTTTATTTTCTTGATGTCAGTAGCTAAATGTGCTCACTGGAAAGAGTGGAATCTGGAAGGAAAGTACATAGAAGCAGCAAAAGAAAACATATAAATGAAGAAACATTATTCAACTTCAAGAAATAGTTTGTATTGGATTGATCCTTTGGCTTTTACTGAAGTTTAGTGGGGAATGAAAGGCATGAGGAACATTAACTCGGACCCATCAGGTCTAAAAGAACCACAAAAAGTAAGCCCAAAATACAAGGACTGTCAAATGTAGAATGGTCATTTAGTCCAGTGATAGAACTGCTATCAAAGGGCTGCTCCAACAAAGATGTTCTAAATTTGCAAACAAATGACCATCCCCAGGACTAAATCACAGCATTTTCCGCCAAGTTCCTATTGCATCTAAGCAGGCATCTCATGTTTTTAGGAAGCAGGAATGAATTATCTGTTATTATTTTACTTCAGATCATCCAAAAGAGAAAACTTAATCTGACCTTTTTAATTCAAAGAAGTTATATTTTGACCTGACAAACCTAAAGATTGCATAAAACTGATAAAAAGGAGTTTGAATAAGCTTCCATGCAAATATTCACAACGCCACAGTACCAGGCATTCTTCCATTCTCTTTCTTTAAACTGACAAGAGACATTTCATAGAGTTGAACATGGAAAACACATTTCAAAACTGCTTTTGAAAGCCCAAATTTTACATTCTCATACGCAGGAATTGGGACCCAATCTGAAAACACACTCTTTTCTAACTCCATAAGAACTGTGTCATTCACTTCACCCTTGCTAGAATGTCACCCATGTAGCCTTTTAATCCAGAGACTGAAATACTGAGGCTGAATTTTGCAGGTTTGTCTTTGCAGGCCTTTTGGATTTGTTTCTGTTTAAGCAGAACTCTTTTCAGAACTGAGTCTGCTCATGTTATTGGAATCAACATCCAGAAGGGAAACAAGCACAGCTTTGAAAGGAATCAGGTAGTATCTGGATAAATACATGAGGCAGCTGAAACCTGAAGATGGATTTCACAAGCTAAAAGAGAACAGATCAAATTGAATTATTCATCCAGCTCCAAACACTGATTAAATCCGTAGCTTATGGCTGAGGGCTCAAGCCAACACAAATTTACAACAGAATAAAATTTAGTACCAGAAATAGTTCCATCAGTAGTGTTTGCAGAGCAGGCTGCAGTTTCCCCTGCTCTCATTTTTGAGATACACACAGTTAATATGTCATGACCTTGCTTATGGATGGGAGGGGGAGAAGAGGACTTACACTTTTCAGACCTGCAGTTCAAAGAGATGCCATTTTGCTTTTACAAAATGAGAATTTGCTGTAAAATTGTATTTTATTTTTTGTAATAACAGAGGTCTATGAACTCAAGAAGTATTTGGAGCTATGTTTTTAAGACAATGTTAATTAACAACAAAATTGTGGTAAGGGCAGGTATATAGCTGCTGTTTGTAACCGTGGCGTATTAGGTCCTGGCCATTGTAAGAAGAAAGATTGATCTGTCAATAGTGTAATGTGATTCAGAAAGTCATATGTCCCTATCTCCTCTAAACCCCACAGAAATATAAATGTTACACGAGTAGACCTAATAAAATCAGGCTACTCTCCTGGTCTCCTTCTAATGCACAAGACAGACCATGACTGGTGCACCAAGCATAAACTCAATCATAACAAATGGCGCTTGAAACATACAGCTTGTTGTTTATGGTCTGGCAACTGAGAGTTTTGTTAAGAGAAGCCAGGTACTGTGGAAATGTTACGGCTTTGCAGGCTCCCTTTTTCCTGATGACTATTCTGAAGTCTATTCTGTCAAAACGGAGGAGGTAAGAAGCAGCAGAATGCCCTGCAAAATGCTATGATTTCAGTAGCAGTGAAGTGTACACATATATGCAATTCATGCTGAAAAGACATTCAGGATGCCACACGCTTTCCTGAGTTGTTGGGGACACAAAACCAAACCAATGGAAGAGTATTTGTTTTCCTTCTTCCAACACAAAAAACTTGAAAATGTCAGACTTGACCTATGCATAGAGCGTTCTAAAGGCTAAAATTCCCTACTTTGGTTCTCCTCCTATTTACATTTGTTTTTCTATTAGAAGAATGATATTTGCTTGAATGGAATCACTCTTGATTTCCCCAAGTGTGAGAATAAAACAATCTGATTCCCTTGTCTGTTCCAAATCAGCATTGTTGTGGTATTCCCAATCCTTTCAACACTTTGATGATTTTCAAAAAACATCCTGGTTCTTCCAAAATAATCTGTTTTACCTTGGTCAAATGCCAATGTAATTTGTGTCGCTAATATTACCTCATTTCCAAATAAGAGAGTCCATTTTTTTCGGCTCATAACCTTCCTTAATATAATGGCTAGAGTTTTACTTTAGAAAGAGCACTTGAATACTTGAGAAAAATACCTTATTAAATCTACGATAAAGTAGAGACTTAGGAATTATATGCTGGAAAGGGAAAAAGATCACCAGTAAGTGCACATTACAAAGGCTGCAAAGTGCCTTGACTGTGGCTCTCTGATTGATGAACGGCAGTAGGTTTGCAGAAAAGAGTGTGGGTGTCTTGTGCATGTCTCTGCCTTCAGTGAAGTCAGAGAAAAGGGAAAACAAAGTGCTTTATACAGAAACCTGATCTTTTGCCTGGACTGATAAGCATACAAAATAAATACTATGCACTAAACATAAGTACAGGGAAGGTAGAGAGTGTATCTCTCATATATATAATGTTCCAGCATATTCATCCAAACCGATCTCGTATTTCTATGGAGCTATTTAGCACAGGACAAACACGGTGCATTACTGACTTGTATTCTGATCTAAACTGAATCAGTGATAAGAGCGGTGTGAAAACCTGGAATTGCAATCTAGTCCCTTAATCACTTGTGGAGAAGTGCACGGTTTCAGGAGAAAGGGTATCCAGCCACCTTGCAGAAGTGAGCAGGGAGATTACTACAAGTAGTAGAAAACATGTAGTCCCAGAGGTAGAAGACACCGACAATGACATACACTCCCTTCTCAGCTGCAGAGGCAAGTACTCCACCTCTTTCCTATTGTCTGTGGGACAACCAGGTATCAAACCCACACAAAGGTGGGGTTTCAGCTGCCACAAAGGTAAAAAAAACTTAATGATAAGAATTCAGCAGGAAAGGAAAGCTGTGAGCACCCACAGAACACAAGAATCACAGTAAAACACTTCTCTCTCTGTAGTATCTGTATATACCAGTGCTCACAGTACAACAAAGAGCATCTCAAATAACAGCAAATAACTCCCAAAGAGCATCACCTAATAACAACATTAGTACCTGCACTTCCTAGTAGAGTACCCCAGTCTGTGCAACTGGTGTTCTCAAGGGCTACATGGTAGACATGAAAACAAACCTTGCCAAGTGTAAGAAGGATATGTGCAAATCAATAGCATAAACCAACAAGTTTTTAAGGTTTAGGGAATTTTATAGGATTTGGGAGCAGGGAGGAATGGGGTTTTGTTTGCTTGTTTTTGGGAAAGAGTAAAGTCAGACGATGGAGAACTGATATTTGAACTCTTTTGTGTTAAACTTTCTTTCAGTGCACCCGCTGATACCTTACCTACACTCTGTTGTAGTTCACAGAAATCCCATGCTTGTATTATCCATCTGTAGTGGGGTACATTTTACTCACTGCTATAGCAACTAGTCCCTCAGTTTTCTCTCCTCCCATAATTCCTAGAAGGAATGGTAATTTTCAGCAACACATGGCTGTTTTCTAGTTACAACTTATGGACCATGACTAATTATGTGTTGCATCAATGGCAGAATTCCTCTGAGTGGGAAGCAAGGTACTGCTACTGAGTTCTCTGGAAAAGAAATCCACGTTTGTGTTGTTAAGTCCAGTGTCTATAGCTAAGGCAATACTACCACTTGCTACTATATCACATAGGAATTCCTACTGAATCATTTCTGTAGCTTAAAACATTCAAACCTGTGCATATCAGCAATGGAAAACCCACTCATGCCACTTTTTTTATTGATATCTTTCCATTACTGTGTCCTTCTGGAATAATAAATAAACCCCTGTAAAACAACCCACGTTGTGTACTGGTTCTTTTGGGTTTTACAATTTGCAGAGCTGTGTATCAGAATAACTTCTTTTCAGCCCAAGTTTTTCCAGTGTTTAACTGTGATCTGACCCAGATATCCCAAAACCTGCAAGTAGCTGCTTTTATCAACACACACTCACTAAGGAGCATTGCACCAAAATAAGCAGCTAGCATGCTTTGGTTGCATCCTGCTTTAAGACATAAGAGTCCTTCTAGACCATCAGTACTTAGTGGACAACTCATTCTCTTGCTCTCCCCACTCCTTGTTTCCTTCCATATCACTTTGCAGAAGTTCTCACAGAAAAGTATCCTAAACCAAGTCAATTACCCAGGAACTTGTATCTGGAACATGGCCTTTTTGTGCGTGGATACAGTTGAAGGAGGAGATAAGCATGCTGTAGTGTAGCTCTGTAATCTAAGGAGCTCTTCTGTTTGCAGTGAGATCAAAGGTATGTTGCCTTTGGCATTTAGAAATCTAGATACCCATTAAGATTCTGGAATAATCTGACAACAGCTGCTTTAACAGAAGCTACCAGATGGTAATATTTGTGTGGGTACCACATTGTCTGGCAAGGAACAAGCTAAAGATGCACAAAATGCTTTGATGCACAGCCTTCAAGCAGTAAACTTAAAGTGACGTGAGGCTTCGTACAAGGACTCATCTATGCTGCTCTGCAATGATGTGTGATACAAGTAATTTTTACCAAGACACAAAGTTATCTGGCACAGAACTGGGATTAAAATGAGCATCATCCCTCAAAATTACTAATATTTGTGAACTTCTGAGTAAATTTCCAGAGAGCTATAGATCATATTCTAGGTGTACTGCAGTTAGGATGGTGGATGTGTGGAACATACACATCCAGCAGTCACATGGAGATTCAAGCACAAGTCTCTTTCAGTAATATTTGGAAACAGAACATGATGAGAGCCTAAAACCCAAAATTCAACAAGTTTAAGGAAAGCTAGCAGAAAACTGAGGAAATACTATTCATATGGGTATATCATCAATGCAAACAAGATTAGAGATGTTCCCATAAAGAACAACCTTATATTTCAAGGCAGCTAATTTCAGAGCTAACTGCTGTATGTATATATGCATAAGAGGCTCTGAGTAAATTTCTTTGGTATGAATTCTATAATTGATGACAGAAGAATGACAATAACAGTAAGAGGATTTCTTACACTGGTCATACAAGGATGCGGGAAGACTCCAAAGATCAGAGCATCATTGATATCCTGATATTTACTGAAGAAATCCACAAAGCTTTGTCCATGCAGAAATGAAAGCAGCAGTATCTATTAAACTGTGTGGATCTGAAAAAATACGTGGTTGTGGTCTGCATTTTCACTGTTACTCTAGAGTTCATGTACCGTATTTGTAATCAACATGGCCATGCGAAATGAAACCTAAAAGTAGACCTTCACAGGCACCTGGATTTCACTTTTCCATTTGACCCTTGAGCACTTGCACTACAAAAATAGGAAGTTATTTAAAGTCTCTACTTTTACAGATCAGGCTCAGCTGGAATCTCCCTGAAAATTGTGTTGAACAGGTACCCTGCTGACTTAAATTGCAGTGGGGGCACCTTTGTCAGAGAACACCAAATAATGCTGAGGGATTATTTTAGCATTTTTGGGTGGGGAAAGTGTACTGAATTTGGGTTTTTTGGGGTTGGTTTACTGAAAAGTGTAGCAGGCTTGCTTTGAATTAAATACTCTATTTCTTATAAAACACATTTTTCATCAAATAAGAGAAATCTGTTGACAAATTACAGATGATGAAAGCTTGATCAAAGTCAGATAAATTGTGGTCACGAATATGTAACTCTATGAAGCACATACTACATGTTAATATTATTACTTCCCTTAGGAAATAGTCCCTTAAGTTGACATATGCTAAACAATCAACTTCTTAAAACAAACTAAAGCAAAATTAACTGTAGACATATGGTCTAAGTCAATTAGTGGTCTATGACTCCGGTGAGCATCATTTGATGTTCTTCTGTGCTGCTATGCAGGACTTCTGAGAAATAAATCAGAGTGATAATTACTGTCCCTAGAAATTTAAGACAGAATAATCACATCACATCATAGCAACTTATTTATGGGGTTTTTTATTTGTTCTGTTGTACCATTTCTCCAGGACAACAATTATATTCAATATCCTCAGTATATTAGCATCCTGCAGTAACGTATTTAAGTTGGGCATGCTTATTATATTTATTAACCAGAGGACAAAAATAACAGAATGAGATGTAATAGAACATATACGTCTTGTGTGTAGTTAGCAAGCAATATATTTAACTGCTCCTCCTTCATGTTTGTTGATTTAAGTGAAAGTCAACAACAGATTTGAAATTCAATACCATTTACCTCACACAGACCAAATTCTGTTCCAGGGGTCTAAGCAACTCTGAGCTTTAAGCACTACTGTAGCCCTAGAAGTTTCTGCAGCAACAGTGAGGAATTCCCACTGGAACGCATCTGTACATTAGCACTGAGGAAGAGAGAAGTGTCATACATAGTGCTGTGTCCATCAGCAAGAATATGGTGATGTATGTCCTGCCTATCTGTCATATGTGGCACTGACACATGAAGAAATCTGGCCTACACTCCTTTTGTCTTGCCAACACCTGAAGCATGAGAGAAGCTCTTGTGCAAGAGTGAAAAGCCAGAGTGAAGCTATGCTACCTGGAATGAGCTGGGGACTACACAAAAGCAGGTGAAAGCTACAACTTGCCCAGAGCACCGATGGCAGAAGGCCAAGGGCTCATCATCAGTTGAGGCAATAACTGCCTAAGGTCACCATCAGTGTCCAGCACTCCTGAGGTGAAGGTATCAGGTCAGGGATGTGGAAGAGTGGTGCATGGTATAGCCCATTCCCTTATGCAGAGGAGAAAGCATGCAGCCCCTGAAAACTTCCACATCTGCCCAGATTAAAGCTCCAGCCAGCTCAGTCCTATCTTTGAGAACAGACACAAGTATGTTCATGGAACAGAGCACAAGAACAGACTAAGCAAAGGTCATCTCTCTTAGCAGACCCTCACAGATCTACCACAGTACGATTACCTTTGTCACTGTTTTACCCTGATTTACTCCATCAACGGTTCTGCTTTGAGCAAAGATGGGTGTAAGCCATAAATTTCACACGCATCTCTGAATTCCTCTGACTTTTCAGATGAAGAGATATGCCAGGAATTTTAAATTTATATTCCTGTAGCTGGGAAATTATTCTTCCAAAACAATAGTTCTGTCCAAATACAGTAAGCGGGCACGTTTCAGTCTAAAAACTGCGTGCAATGTACAGTTAAGCTATTCCTATGCCATTTATTTGTAGTGATTTCACCTTGACCAAATCCATATACTGAAGTACTCAGCTGATAGAACAGTTGCCTTTCTTTTTAAATAGTGTATGGAAAGCTATGGAAATAGAGAAATGCGCCTCTGACACAATGCTGGAATTGAGGTACATGATAAAATATCTAAAATACTAAAGGATCACAAGGTCTAAGGATCTTCTTTTTGTCTCCTGACTTACCATAGGACTTCTTTTAATGTTACCTAGATCTGGGGTTGGAGGTAACACAAAAAGTCATTTAGATCAGTCCTTGCAGTCCTCAAATAAAATGTGGAAGAAAAGTATACAAACTCTGGAGGTCATCCTACTGTCATTAAAGCAAATTGCAGAACTGATGCAAGGCAGAGGAGCAGGAGCCAGTTATCCAGTAAGTTATTAAACACAGAGCCCTGTCTAAAAGTATATAATTTCCTTGATTTGCTTTATCATACACTACCTGGTTCACCTTCGTAAGTTAAGCATTGTTTCTAGGAGTGAGTTAGCCATTGTCTAGCACAAGTGGGGTAACTGTTCTCACGGGGCTGTCTCATTCTTCCTGGCTCTGAGTAAATGTCAGTATCAGGATTTAAAACCAGAATTTCTTGGCTCCTCTTCCCAGGATAACATCCAAAACACTATCTCACTTTCTATGCTGCATGAAAACAGAATTTAAATAACACCAGGATCTTCCACCTTGTACTATGTATATCCCTTCATTTTGAATATATCATGTAACTCTATCCAAGCTCAACAAAAAGCACCTATAATCTGAACCAAGCACCAAGTGCAGTTCTCCCTAAGCTCACTAGCTTTATCGGACCTGCACTATGCTGCCTGCTAAAACAGCTCCCTTATCAGCTAACTTCTGGAGCAATTCCTGCCTCTGCACATCTATTGTTGTTAGTGTGCAAAAATATCCAAGTCCTATAAGGCCTTCCAACCTTTGGATCATCTCTTTACACCCTGTGGGTAGGTGACAAGTACAAGTAACTCAATCCCTTCGGTCAAAACTGCTGAGATCCAAGAAATTCGTATTTTTCTAATCATCTTTAACCCACAGCACTGGAACATGAATTGAATATAGAGCAGATATAATGCCTTAGCAAATATCCTAGATTAACATTTCAATTACTTCTACTTGCTTAATAACAAAGAAGAATTAATAAAATAACTGCATGATTAAGCAATTACTCTCTAATATTTTCAGTGTCTTTATGATTTGTTCAAACCCATTACATGTACTTACACATCCCAGTCCTCAAGGAAGGAAACCCATTTGTGTTCAAAGATAACACACTGTAACAGGAAGAACCCCCAGTGATGTACAGGTCCTAGTGTAACCAGAAGCTGGTTAGAACAGAGGCAGTGTGCTCCTTAAAGACATTTAGCAATAGGATTTTCATGTCAGGCTGGACCTGCCTCTCCTGTCCCTTTGTAAGAATAGGCAGATGGTGTTAGATGTTTCCAAGGGTTTTGATACTAATATCTTGAGGTAAAACACATCCATGGTAAGCACATTGCTTTTAGCAGACTAACATGAGGATCATATTTTTATATAAGACTCCCAGAGGGTTTTTCATTTTGCTTCCCTCTGTTATCAAATACAAATTCAACTTCAGCATGAAGCTACCATCATTAATTAAGAGAATGACAACAGCTTCCTTAAATTACTTGTTTCCCACTCTGCTTACAGCAGGGAATTTCATTAAGATGTGTCCTTCATGTCGGGGTATTCCATGTTTTACCCAAATCCTCTGATTAACAATCTTTATCCGCTTCCAGATCCCTTGGTAGCTTCCTGTGTAGGTACGCCGCAAAGAGAGCCTAACTCCAAATACAGACAGTTGTGTTTAGCACTGTGTTTGTTACCACATTAACTTCCATCATTCCTGTTCCAACATGAATGCCATTTCCCAGTGCAGAGAAGCCTCAGTTATAGGCATTTTACAGAGATCACCCCCAGGCCACTAATACTTCAGAACAGAAATGCTATTCTTTCCTTGGAGACCCATGCCATCTCTGGAATGAGAACTGATTGTCAGCATTCAAACAAGGATGCTAAGTATATTACTTGGAGTAGGAATTCCTGAAATTTTCTAGGGGATGGGAACAATTATTTTTTCTGGTGTATCAGAAAATCTTTTCTGATGTATCAGTACTGGAATTACATATTTCCAGAAGCAAGGGAATGACTTTGGGGAGTGATCAATTCTTCTCCTTTACTTCCCACTGATACCAAGCAGTTCCAGACACTTTCCCTTGCTCATGGCAGGCTGAACACTCCCTTTATCCTCCTATTGTGGAGCAAGGAAAGGATGTTTTAGCATTGCCAAGGGAGAGTGGTTGCTGCACAGGTAGTAGGGAAGGAAACATGAAGGAAAGAAAAAGGTGTGTGGGTAAGCTTATTTTCAGTTTCCTCTTTATGCAGGAGTCCATAAAGCAGCATCCACAGCAGCATTTCATAGCAGATATTGCCTCACATATGCAGAGTAAAATAGCTTTTTAATCTGGAAACCTAACAATCAGAATTTTAGCTGGCAGTACACAGCAGCTCCCTCATCCAAGGAAGGATTCATATCTCCAAGAAGGACATATTCCTTCTGCTGTCAGTAAGCCATTTTCTACTCAAAGGAAGTCTGTGCCAAAGACTCTGCAGAAGGTCTGTCAGTCAAGACAAAACACACAGATTCAAAAACATAGTGTACATTTGGCCATGGCATTCCCCACAGTCAGCTACAGAACGGAGGGACACAGAACATCAGTAAAGGATATGGGAGAAAAAGAGATCTCTGGTTCACCAGCCTGTGTGAGCAGGTAAGAGAGATGTATCACTTCTACCATCGCCACACCAACGTTCACACACATCCATACAAACCAGTGCTGAAAACCAGGACGCAACATGCTGCATTGCATCCTGTGTACATTAATTTGGGACATGCCAGGAATGACACTTACCCATCCTCCTTGTTCAGTGCCACCTGTGGTACTGTCCCTCTCTCACACTGATATTGTCACAGTTCTGGCCTTTCCTAAGCTCTCCTGCTTTTCTCAGTCCCTCTGCAGATATCACTACATCATTGCATTTGCCCTAGAGCAGCCATTCTTACCTTCACATCCTGCACCAGGGTCTTCAGCACCAGCAGCTGATATAGCTCATGTGACCCATGATCATAAACCATGTGTATCATATGTAGTGCTGGTTTGGTTGGGAAGAAGCTTTGCTTGGAATCAGAAGAGTGAAGAGACAAAGACAGATGGATTCATCTCTTGGATACGTCTGGAGGTACATGCTGCTGCAACAGATTTACAAGCAAACCAACTTCTTTTTTTTTTTTCAGTGTACAGGGTTATTTTTGGCCAAGAATGTTGTTCTTTGAGTGTCTGAGCTCCTCTGGAGGCTTCTTCTTCCTGTGAACCATGGGCTGGTTCACTGAGCAGCCTCCAAGTCCTCTGTGGTAAGCTATCAGTTCCAAGAAGAATGAGTCAAGTGTTTGCCCACATGAAATTCATTCCCTGTTATTTTAGGAAGAGGCAGAGGCTCATAACTCATTCTCATCACTGCTGGGAAGCAGTCACCAGGTCTCTTGCACAACACAGTGAACAGGGCTTTCACAGTGATTTAGGCAACATAATTCTACAGCCAAGGTAACACATGACATTGGCAATGCCACAAAATGTGCCCTTGTAACACAAACACTCCAACAGATTCCCCTGCACTATACCTCAAGAGGAATCATCCACCTGCATCTGGGTTAAGATTTGTTGAAAATATTGCAGAGTCTGCTAATTATTTTTAAGCACGTTAGTGAAATAATTTCATTACTGGCAGTGACAGTACTAATTTGAATTGCTGTCAGTACCATGAATCAGAACCTGGAGATGTCCATCAGTATCCATGCTAGTCACTCTTCCTCTGTGAAAGGCTTGGATTCCCTGGGTCATGGGTTTAATTTTGGAAAGGCAAAGCTCAATCTGCAAACCCCTACTTCGTCTTGACTTTCTCTAAAAACCACTGAGTCGATATTAACCCTTCCTTTAGCTATGCAGATGTGTCTTCTGCAATGAACACAAAAAGAAAAAGCGATGCTCAACAGGGTCTCAGGTGTTAAAGATGGTGTCAAATCCTCCACTTCAAGCCCAACTTGACAAAGGGCCTAAGGATAATCTCATTTATCGAACTGAAATGTGTCTTGAGTGCCATTGCAGAGACTAAATCACTGCTCCATTTGACTGGTGGATAGGTTCATCCAGGCTGAGGCGCTTTGTAATTGTAATGGCTAATTAGCTCAATGATGTCAGGACATGCAGAATCAACCAGCCCTGCTGACAAAGTTTGTATCGTGAGTAAAGGTACTGATGGTGTACCCTCAAACATGGCTACAGAACAGACTTCCTGCACCAGCTCACAAAGCTTGCCCTCTCTTAGAGCTTGCATTCAGTCATGTAGTTTCTCAGAAAGGATCAAGGAACAACGCTTTACAAGATGCATGGTAAAACAGTAAATAGCACAGAATACAACGCTATATAAAAACTGAGTAGTAGGTGGCCATTGTAGCTGAGGTTGAGGTTAAATTTATTTCTAATGCTTCTCTGTCAACAAGCTCTTTAAGGCTTGCCTCTATATTTTTATCCTTCCTGCTGGTTTGAGTTTCTGGATCATTACTGCAAATTAATGATAAAGATATTAGTAAGATACGCTTCCTTCAAGTGGCTGGAAACACGTATGTTAGAAACATGTTCCTCTACCAGTTTATTACAGCCAGAAATTAAAGGTTTCCAAGAATCAAATAAGGTTATTTATGTATTAGATGAGAAAGGGTAGATTTTACTTTCAAAATTTCAGCAACAATATGAGTATAACTTATAACTGTGCCATTAAGATGGACGCTGGAGATAAATGAGCACATGCAAGTACATTTCGAAGAACACATCAGTTTAGCTTGGTTATGAGTGAGGGCGCAGAATTTTACACTACGTATGAAAAAGAAGATGATGGAAATAATCTCAGCAGCAGCTTAATTCTGCAGTCTTTATGGTGTACTGGAACTCACAAGGTGCACCGTCTCCACTCATGTTTCCAGGGTAGTATAAGCATTGGCAGTTGGTATGTTCTCTAAAGAAATAAAACTTGTGTTTTAGAGAGCCCTTTAAGAGAATGTTTTCCTCCCTAAGTGATAGGTGTAAGTGGGAACCACACATAATAGTAAGTTACTATAGTAGCCTTCACCTAATACTTTGAATCTCACATTGATTCAAATGGGATCCTTTGCTAATGCAAGCACGTTGCAGTGAAAGGAGTATGTTGGTTAAACGCATGAGACTGAAGCTCCTTGGAAAGAAAATTTAGAACAGCAAAGCCAAAGAAAACTGCAGAGACAACTCCAAACACATTATGGTACACCCAGCATATAATAACAGTCACGGAAAGACAGCCAGAGGGAAAGAAAGCAGAGGACCAAAGGATACCACGTATCTGTACGAAAATCCCACACGTACATACAGATGGCTGAAGGCTGAATGGAGTATTCACTTATTTCTGATATTTATACTTGTGAAAAATAGGTTCTAAAGCTTCTAAGGAGGTTTTGCAGCACAACTACATTGAAGTCTTTGTTTGTTCTTACTCCAGCATCGCCTGCCATGGTTGGACAAGCCCTGTACACCAAGATGGTGACTAAAGAATATAGTAAGACAGCTAGAGAAGCTCTTTAGACCTCTCTGCTTTCAGTGATCCAGCAAGAGAGAGACCTTCATAGATTGGTTTAGGTTTTAAAATGGAATGGCATCTCACTTTTGTCTCGTGGACCAATTCTTTTGGATGTACCATATGGAAGCAGGAAAAAATTCCTTGCTGTTGATCTGCTTGTGCTTTTAAGATAAAGGAGGTATGGAAAGGGAAGTAGGGGAAAGATGGGAGAAAGGGAGGAAAAGAGGTAAGGGAGAAAAGAAGGAGGAAGGGAGGGAGAAGGGTTGGAAGAGAAAGAAAGGGCAAACAGGTTAATGTTTTTCTTTCAGCTTGTTTTCCGTGAGTCACTCTACTAAGTATTTGCATTAGCAGGTCTCCTGCTGCTGCTGGATCATTCAACTGTTTGTTTAGTTGCTGAGCTTCTTGAAAAGCCCAACAACACTGAATTCTTATACATCTTCCCTGCATTTCACTGACAAATCTTTAAGAGACAAATAACTTCTCATCACTGTGGTCCCTGTAGAAGCAGCAGCCCCTCAAACTCAGTGTTATTACTCACTGAAGTAAATGCTACAGAAACAGATATTTGCTGTTGCTTCTTCATGTGTTGTCTTCTGACCAAGCTGTATAAGCAAAAGTGAAAATAACAACATAACTGGAATGACACAATAATCAAGTTTAAAGTTCAAAGGTCTCTATTCCCACTTGGGAGTTGAAATAAAAAAGTTGCTTAATCTTGGACAACATTTGCAAACCCAAACACTGCAAACAACTTGGATCAAATCACTTTGAAAGAGTTCTATTTCTCTCTTCAGGTATGGCACTAACACTGCACAGAAACATACCAAGTCAGAAGCTGCATATGTATTAAGATTGACATTGCCTTATTCCTGCAGAACAAGGTCTTCAACAGCATTTTGCAACTGAGTTAGACAAGACTAAGCAAAACTCTATCACAGCCAGTATGAAAAGAAACTGATAAGTGTAAGGAAAGCAAGGGAAGAAAGAACAGCAGATAATGTTTTCTGTTCTTATGAGAAAAAACAGCCATTCTCTGTTTGACCTTGTTTGTCTCTTGCTTATTCTTCAACATTCTGAATTTATCAGCTTGCTTTCAACAAACCTTTATTTTCTTTCAAGAGCGCCAGCATCAGACATATTGATTAAGTACAAGCTAGAAACCTGCCCACTAGATTAAAAAGCAATAAAAACATCAGAAGTTACCTGTTCACAGAGAAGGATGGTTCAGGCAAGATCCACTTTACATGAGAGACTGGGTTCCAAGAGGAGCATTTGTAAAGGAAGCTCTTCAAAATAGCTCTACATCTTCTGAACAAGGAGTTTGCTTAGTTTTTCCTTCTCTTCAATGAAAACAATGATAGGAGAAAAGTGGTGGTTTAAAGGATGATAAAAGCCTTGCCTTGGTTCTAAAAAGAATCGGCACATTAAGAGCAACTTTTATTAATTGCAGGCTAATAATCTACACAACTTTCCCTGAAGCACAGCTCGTCCCCAAGTAGTGACTGTGTATAAAGGTATCTTCTTACTTGTTACAGCTGCTCCCTGTGTGAACTCAAAAAAAAGGTGTTTTTGTTACTGAAGTCAGCACACCCATGTCTGAGTTACTTGTTATTCTTGCGACACCAGCATAACTGAGGGAGTATGAGCTACAGCTCTTGTCTATCATCAACAGAACTATGAGAAAATTAAAGGACTAGTCAGTTATCTGTATGCAAATGAACTGCCTAGGGTTTTAAAAAGGAAATTTAAAGCACACATTGCCTTTCAGAGCATTTGTCACCTGTAGTGATCTGCGAGAAGACATGAAGCTAGAAGATTAAAATGGTTAGTTGCCTGCTTTAATCTTAGAGTTTTAAGGAAGAAAGTTTGTCTTCCACTTGCCACCTGGGGATCTTTTATTTCGAAGTGGTTGGAAGTGTTAAACACCATTTTCTAAAGCTGGAAG
Source organism: Forpus xanthops (assembly GCA_032466535.1). NCBI lineage: Eukaryota > Metazoa > Chordata > Aves > Psittaciformes > Psittacidae > Forpus > Forpus xanthops. The sequence goes on along the minus strand of JASSUY010054753.1, from coordinate 96,957 downwards.
TTTAATCTCCCTCCTCTCTAAGTGTTGCTTGATTCTAGGTATATTCTTGCCCTATATGCCCACATAGGTTCAAGACAGACTTGTGAAGAGATGTCACTAGGATGACTCTGGAAGAGCCATGCCACTCTCTACTTAAAACTCACTGCAAGACAGTGCTACAACTTGTGTTCTGCAACTTACACTATTTTCCAGAGCATGGTATTGATGTTTACATGATCAGTGTGTTTTACTCAGAATGTTCTTCCTCATCTCTGAAACTCACCAGCTAAAACAAAGCTGTTCTTTTGTCATGGCTAAGACGCAATGAACAAGAACATACAATAACAAGCACTGAATTCAAGTATTCCTGCCCAGCTGTGCAGGTGCTTCACCTTATGCCTGATACTGCAGCCTGTGCTCCTCACTGTGACACAGCTTCTTAACAGCTCCTCTTGGAGCTGCATCATCTGAAAGGCAGAAGACATGGAAGTCTGGATAAACACGTTTTTTATAGAACTACAGAGAGTATCAGGGTAGTGCTCACAAGAAGCCTAATTTATCCTCTGGTCACTCAATATGGACAATGGATGAGGGTGATGGAATGTGTGTGCCCTAAGATGACATCTGGCCCTTTAAGTTTAATGTGAATTGAATGTACCAAGGAAAGCGAGAACATACCCTTCAGGATGAACGGCTGTTCTCAAAAAAGCTAATGAACCCCCATAACAATACCTGTTTCTAAGATAATGCTAAAAATTGGATATCGATAAAACAGAACTTTTATGACTGATATGTACTCCTCAGTTGATCATCTCAATAGTGTGTTATTGACTGCACAGAAACATGTTTTTCTGCCAGCCCTTTACCCATCCACTACCACTCTGAACATGAAAGGTGTGGGATGCATTACTGCATCTAAGATCATACTGAGAATCATAGAATCCTAGAATAGTCACGGTTGGAAAGGACCTTAAGATCATCCAGTTCCAACCCCATGCCATGGGCAGGGACACCTCACACTAAACCATGTCACCCAAGGCTATGTCCAACCTGGCCTTGAACATTGTCAGGGATGAAGCATCTACCCCTTCTCTGGGCCCCGTGTGCCAACACCTCACCATCCTCACAGTAAAGAATTTCTTCCTTATATACAACCTAAACTTCCTCTAAGTTTGAACCCATCACTCCTTGTCCTATTGCTACAGTCCCTATTGAAGAGTCCTCCTTCAGCATCCTTGCAGCCCCCTTTCAGACATTGGAAGCTGCTCTGAGGTCTCCACACAACTTCTCCAAGCTGAACAGCCCAACTTTCTCATCCTGTCTTCATACGGGAGGTGCTCCAGCCCCTGAGCATCCTCATAGCCTCCTCTGGACTTGTTCCAACAGTTCCATGTCCTTTTCATGTTGAACTGCACACAGTACTCCAAGTGAGGTCTCACAAAAGCAGAGCAGAGGGTCAGGATCACCTCCTTGGACCTGCTAGTCACGCTCCTTTTGGTGCAGCCCAGGATACGGTTGGCTTTCAGGGCCGGGAGCACACACTGCCTGTAACACATTGGAAAAGGTGAGTGAGTCAGCATCGTCCTGATTGCTTCAGCTCTTCTTTCCCTCAGGCCCTTGGTGGAGGTACCTGCCTGCAGCCCAGCCTGTGTGGAATGTAGAGCCCCAGCTTCACACTGAGTATTTAATGTGATTCTGAGCATTTAATGTGATAGCGAACACGTTTTATCACTCACCCTCGGCTACTGAACACTCAGGGCGGTGGGCTGGCTCCCTGGCTGCATCCCACGGATGCTTCACTTAGGCTTTGCTGCCGAGACCCAGGCTGGGCTCTATGGCGGGACAGCCATAAATAGGAGCTACTTGAGGAGACCCCCAAATGCCCCATCAGCGCCTCGGGGGTGCAAGGGCCTTCCAGAAGCGTCCTGAGCAAAGGAGATGGAGGGGAGGGGACGGGTGGACATGGTGGCAGGGCACGGGAGAGTGCCCGGGCTGTGGGGAGGGCAGCGGGCAGCGCAGGGGCTGTTGGTGGAGCCCAGGGATGGGACCCCAACCGTGGGAACAAGCTGAAGCACGGGAGCACTTTTCTGAACGTTGGGAATTGCCTTTTCCCTTTGAAGTGACAGAGCATTAGCACAGGTCACCAAGTGGAGCATCAGTTCCATCGGGTCATGGCCCTGGGCAAGCAGCCCTTGGTGGCTCTGCTAGAGCAGGGCGCTGGACCAGCTGCCCTCAGAGGGTTCTTCCCACCTCAGCCGTTCTGGGATTCTGTGGAATCCCCTGCAACACTGCCCGGGATGGAAGCTGTGTAGTGCTCAAGGCCAGGCTGGATGGGGTTTTGAGCAACCTGGTTCAGGGGAAGGTGTCCCTGCCCAAGGCAGGGGGTTGGAACTGAGTGATCTTCAGGTCCTTTCCAACCCATTCCATGATTCTGCGAAGTCAGAGCCTCACTCAGAAGTACCGAATATGAGGATTTAACCTTTGCTTAAGACTTCCAGGATTGTATTTAAATCTAATTAAGAACTTCATAGTCTGCTGTTGCTGCTTATGGCTTTATGGTGGAGAAGGTCTCTTAGGGCAAACTTTGATTGCAGCTAGCAGGCCTCCAGTAGAGAACTGTCTGTGCCTTAAAAGAGCGAGCAGCAGGGAATTACATTTATTACCTCCTCCTTCCAGTTCTGACATTCTTGCTGCAAGTAACAGCAGGGCTCCCCTACTATGCTGCATGCTCTCACTCAACTGATTTCCCCTTCTAACAGGAATGCTCTTGCTTGCACAATGAAAACCAAGAAATCAAAATTGTGTGGCTCTAAAGCCTGGTATTTTAATGTTGCTGTAGTTTCAAACAATGTTGTTCTGCCCTGCTCAATGCTCTGCTTGTGTTCTGAGCTAACCTGTGTCTGGCATCACTTGAGAAGGTAAGGAAAAGCAACAAACCCCCCCTCCTTAAGTGGATGGTGCTTCAGCAAAGGTCACTAATTTACTGAGAAGAGCTGGGTCTCCATGATAAGGACAGCCAGCATTTTGCGGCAGTTACACAGTCTATTGCAAAGTGTTTATGCATCTGAAGATAGTCCTGTCTGAGAGGTTCACTGTAATTAAGTACATTGTTTGCTGAACTGCTAGCAGAAAATGGCTTTTTTTCATAGAATGGAAAGTTTAATTGCAAGAGGCCAGCTTTGCTACACACTTTGAAGGGTTCATTTTATGAAGCCTTTAGCTGCTAACAAAGCCATTTCCAGCCAAGCCCTCATGGTATTTGAAGGAACTAGTGGAGTCCATGGTTCCTGAACACAGAGGTGTGGCTTCTCTGTTGGTCTCACAAGCACACACATACCTGCCTGCATTTCTTCATGCTTCCTGCTTGAAAACATCCATAGGCTTCCAGAGGATTGAATTGCGACCCGTTGAAGTCAATGTCAACACCATTATGGACTTCAGTGGGGACTGGGGCTGGAAGCAAACTTACAACAGAGATTGAAAATCAAAAGTGAAATGTAAGTGTTTATTACAGTCATGATATATTTGTTAAGTATTTTACAGGATAAAAATGGAAAACAGCTTTTATGTTTGGGTTGTGTTTTTTTTTTCCCTACCTTTCTTTTTTTAATCCATTACAAAGCAATGAAAATGTGGTCCTGGTGATTTTTTTTTTTTACTAGCATGCAAAAAATAGCAAGAAATTGCAACAAAATGAAAAAGTTCTCATCTAAATAAGTGAAATAATTACATAGCTGAGGTTATAGAAATATGTGTGTATGAAGAGCTGTAGGTTTCCCAAGCATGTGGAGACCTATGATCTCTTCTAAGAAACACCACTGAGTATAAAGGTGCAGGTAGGTAAATACTTAAAGATCTGGCTGGTGCTAGCAGCCCTTAAGATAAAGGGAAAGTCTTAGGTGCTTTAGTTATTTACAACTGGTTGGGCCCATGCCGCATGTGAAGTGAATTCTTAAAGCTTTTATCCTTGTCACTCAGGAAAGAAGAATTGTAATATCATTATTTACATCCCGCAATATCCAACACCATACAAACGCATGACATTCACTTTACAATTTATATTTCTCCCCAAAACGTGTTGGTCTAAACCTTGACTGTGTTTATCATTAATGTCTGATGGTGTATTTTCCCCTGTCCTTCTATACTGCAATAACTTTGTGACTAACTTTAAACAATTTGGCTGTAAATCATGGGTTTAATATTATCTCGTCAGATTTAGATAGCAGTGAGTGTCTTTAATTATTTAAAACTTGGAAGTTGCTAATTTGGCCTCATTAGTTGAAGTGTCACAGTGTACAGTTAACAGAAGGAGGATTTGGAAATCTTGAGTTAATATTGCTTAGTGATTTAGAGGCATTGAAATGCTTTCAAGGCACCTGCTGAGATTACTGCTAATACTACAATGGACTGATAAATACCAAGATCTTGCTTCTCATTCTTTTAATTGTGTTTAGGGATGACACAATCTGATATATCAACTAGTCTGTAATGAATTCTAACAGATTTATTCTTCCCTTATTCAGAGGGTATCTAGGTGTTAGAAGATGTAGGATGAGGACAAGAACACATTGGCTTTTATACATACACTTGCTGAAGGTTTTTTTCAGGTACTCGAAAAGCAGGATGCTGAACTAGATGGATTGCAGTTCTGAGACAAAAGAGCAATCATTTTATTGACTATGTCACTAAAAAAGTGACAAGAGTCCTCAGCTTCTTGAGGTGGCAATGTTCACATCCTCAATGATTTATCCTGGCCCTGTAGTTATCCTCTGAGTTGAGCTTCATACGTCCTCCTGTGAGGCTTTTTGGCATTTAGGAGCAGATGTGTCGCTGTTCCTGCTATCCTTATGCTAGAGGCTGTATGAGTACGTGGAACAGAGCTGGTTTATTGGCTTGCGGCCACTGGGTTCTTTTTGCCTACTCTGGAGAAATTTCCAGCTTGCTAAGCATCCAGAGCTTCACCCTCCTATCTCACTGCCCTGGCCACAGCTGTGACTGGTCTCGACTCTGCTTTGTGACACCAAACACTGATTATTCCTCACCAGTGCCAGAGGTGCTGTAGTAAGCTTCCTGGCAGCCCCACCAAGCACACAGCGTGCCCCTGAAGTGACATAAAGGAAAAGTTCCCCACTTCTTTTTTTTCTCCCCTTCCACTATCAGTCTGTTGTTTCTGCTGCAGCTGCTGCAGGAAGAGGCTGTGTTACCTTTGCGAACTGGGGAAACTTGTAGCTAACTGCTGTGAACCAGCAGGCTTCAAACGCGAACTGCAGTTCCTTGTGAAGATCTTATGTTCAAGATGGTCACCTCTGACCTACCGCAAGGCACATCAGTGATGATTTACAGTCCTTTGAGCTGAAAAATGGGAAACAGAAATAACACAGTGATAATTAAATAGCATGACAATTTAATGGAATTTAATTATTTTCTTGTCAAAGTCCTGTCAAAATAAATGACAGACTTATTCATGTAGTTAATTCGTGTAATACTGTAGTTCCAACCACTGTACTGCTACCAATGCATTATACCTGACAAAAAAGGGGGAAATTCAGTAATTCCTCATTGTACGGAACAGAAGTTGCCTTCAAAATTTCTTGCTTCTTCAGGCATTAACATGCCAGTATCATGTCAAGTAGAAAATGTCATAGCAGAGGAAATACAGTTGAGTGGAGCAAAAAATACCCAAAAACTCAAGGGAGAAGACACAGTAATTACCACCTCTTTGGGTTGTTTTTTTTTTCCTGTGCTTTTTTTCATCCTCCTTATTTAATTTCTTCTTTCAGATACATTGTTATTTTTAAATGAAAATAGTTCACTCATGTCCTGCCATTCCTTGGCATCTAACTAATAGGATAAAATGAGCAGAATACGTTGTATGAAGGTCTGTTATTTAAGAGCACATTTGCTCTGCCCTTTTTTCTTTCTTATCTTTTCTATCACTAGGCATTAGTTGCAATTTAGCCCTTATAGGCAAGGGGAGAGCAAACAGCAACTAAAACATGCACTACTGGTAGAGTTTGGGTTTCTTTTGGGTGTAGGTCAGTGGTCCTGATGCAGCCTGTAGCATTGTCATGCTTAAAACAAGAGAGAAGTTACCAGTCAAATTACACCATGAGGAGAAACTGAGTCCAAATAGGGTTTATAACTTACATGATATATAATATCTTTTGCAATTTATAAGTAAAGAAGGTTGTAAAACGCAAAACACTTTACCAGTGCTGCCCTGCATCTGACTAGAAGTTATCTAGCCAAGTAGATCTCCAATACTGCCTATAAGTAGATGCCTGGGAAAGTAGAAGAGTAGGACAAGAACACAGCACTTCCCCCTCACACGCTCTCTCCTCAGTTCTTCCTTTCTCAGCCCTGTGGGGAAAGATGGTCTTCAATCTTTAGCTAACCAGTGTGGTGGACACAAACCTCAGAGTTTTCAAAGATCTCATGTTTCAGTGTTTATTTGTACTTAGATTATTTCTCGTGACTTGGCTGTTGTGCTTAGTGTTTGAACGTGACAGATCAAGACTCATTTTGTGAGGCACATGTCTGCATAGAGTGAAAGACAACTATTGTCCTGAGAAACTTTAGACCTCTGGTTTAACTGGACAAGAGAGATCGGAAGGGTAAAAGGTACACATCATGGTCTTTGATGCTTTAAGTTATGCACTAGCTATAAAGATATTCCTGAAGTCATTGCCAGCCTGGTAGATAGAACACTGCTGTACAGTCAGGGCAGCAGAACACTTCGTGGCAATTTGAAGCTATAGGAAATTTCCACTGCCACAACACTCAACCCTTTCACAGGCAATAGAGAGAAAGCATTTGCTTGCTGTGGGGGAGAGCAGAGCTTGCTGGTGAAGTAGGCTGTACATCCTTGGCCAGATGCTGCCACGATCATCCCAGGCAGCAGAGAAGGGGATATTCCTGAGGTATAGACCATGTCTAAGGTGATTGTACTGAACGGGGAGAAAGGAGAGATTGTATTGCATCCAAACTGCTAAAGCCATTCTTCTCCCTGCTGAGAACAAGAGAAAAAGGGTTTTAGAAGGAGCATGGGGGTAGAAGTTATTTTAGGACTTGAGTTTTCAGAGGAGTCTAAAATAAATGAAGCAATTTGCCAGCAAACAGGTTCATATCCATCAGCAGAGACAGTATAAATTTATTTATATCTTGCTTTTACCTACTCGGGATGGGGCCATATTTCTTGTTGATAAATGCGGTCTAAAGTGCTTCACTTACAGCATATGCTTATTTTAGAAACTCAAAAAATGGCTCCTGCCTTTATTGAAATAACTACTTGACTGTGCTGCCAACTGACATCCAGGGGCTACCACAGCATGGCTGTGTACTTGAGAGGTGGCTCAGTTACTTTCTAAGGCAATCAAGCAATTAGTTCTTCATCAACTGGAGTTTATATATTAATGAATAGACTCCTTGCTGTTAAGAAGTTCTCCTACTTGGATACTGTGTAAAGGATAACAAATTACAGATGAGTTCTGGCCTGTGCAAAGCCCAGTAAGAATGATTCTTTACCCTGCAGGGCAAAAGTATAGGTTAAACGGTAGGGGAGCAACCCACAGCCGTGTAATTGGGATATAAGGGCAGATACAATTATAGTGCTCTTTCCATTTATTTAAGAATCTTGAAAGTATTACCAGGAAAGTATGAATCTGTCCTGGATGAGAACAAATAATTGATCTGTATGCAGCTACCCAGATGTGACATGCAGAAGTGAGTGAAAAGTCTGAGCTCTTACAAAGACAACCTCCAAGAATATATTGCTAGTTAAACCACGTTCTGTTAATGAAAAGAGATGATAAAGAGCAGAGTTATCCTGTTCCCACATGCTTTCATGGTTTTCTTATTATTTGTTTTCTGTTCTTATTTTTTCTGCCTGTAGGTCCCCAAACTGTAACATCTCCCTTTCACATCAAAGGGATTCAATGAAGGGCTGCCTTGATCTTTCTTCCTTTCATCTGTCTCTCCTTGCTTCTCCATGTTTTCTCTGTAGCTGTGAGTCGATACCACCCAGTGACAGCAAAGGCATTTGAAAAGGAGTGTCTTTGCTCCGTTGAGGGGCCTTGCAGCTGACAAGCACACTGCTAAAATTGGATCCTGCTGATCAGTGGGAGGATGGCCTGGGTATGGGTTCACACATACCTCCATAGGGGGCCTCTAAGGCACTGCTTTTACAACTGCAACAGTTGCTTCACTTGCCTCCAGCTCTTAATAGCTCATCATGCAGTTTAGATATCAAATAATTAAATACCACAGAGTACAAATATCAGTGGTCACCCAATATAAGTACAGTAGGCTTTAGCAGAGGCAGTCAAGTGGCAGAACCCCCATTCCACGCAAAGGAAAATAAATGATGACTTATTAGAACCCCTCTGCTTGTGCCTTGAAATGACTTATTTTAAATGCATTGAATCTGGAGGCTTTGTCTCCAGATTCCCAAATCCCAAGGCTTTCACATTTGTTAGCTATTCATACCAGAGTGAGTTGGAGGAGGGTCCCCCAGGGCTTCAAGACTCAGGGACCTTGGGATAAGCTCAGTTCTTGAAGGTTTCCAGCTGCTCAACTGAAAAGCCAAACGTGATGTGTAGCTTTTGGGTCCACAGGAGAGAGAGGGTGGCCCTGGTACTTCCACAAAGGCTGGAAATGTTGGGTGTTGGAGCAGCCTCAGGGCCTGACAAAGAGGAGGTCACGTGTGGTACTGCTTTGGAGTCCTGGGTCTCCTGCAGCCCGTCAAGAGAGCTGAAAGGATTCCTTGCAGGTTTTTTTTCTGAAGTTCAGTGAAACCCTGTTCTTTGTTCGAGAACTATTTCTATTTTGACAAACTGTCAGAAAAATTGCTGCACAAACAATTGTCAAGTTGGGTTTGTTTTAACATTCTGGATTACGTTTGAGAATGCTGCTTCCATATCTGATGCTTGATGAGGAGCACACGCATCTATGCTACAGGTATTCAAATACGGACCCAGAGTGACTCCAGTCCGCTAGGAAATTCATGTGGGTTTGGGGATGCTGACAAATAATGCACATGTAATAATCAATCAGTCTTATGCATATCTCAGAGATTGCAGTTCTGTGTTGCTGTGAATGAAGGTTCACTCCTTTCAACCCAAACTCAGTAGAAAACCCCTGAGAAGATGATCAGATCATAGAATCATAGAATCATAGAATAGTTAGGGTTGGAAAGGACCTTAAGATCTGTTTCTGTTCCAGAATTATGCTAAACCTTCCATGTTCCCATAAATGGGAAAGGCTTCACATATAGCTAATTTTTAACTCATTATAGGATGTAATGATAAGTCCTTAAGTATGAATATGTGAAACAATATTCTATCATAGTGAACGACAGGAGACTGGTGTTGAAACCTTCTTAATAACTGCACTTGTCACTGACTTTTGTACTGACAGCCAAATCTTGCAGCACACAAAGCCCTGCAAATGTGGGAGCTGATGCTCAGCAGCTTGCTGGAGGCAAGTGCAAAGCTACAGAATCAAACCCTTGTTTTTGGAGAGCAATCCGCTCACCGCAGCAACTGCGTACTTGTATGTTTTAATCTCTTTCATTGTACATAAATCAAAGTATCCAGAAAGCATCTGATGTCTTCTGTGAGTGCAATTAGCAATGTCATGTTGTAGCTGTGTATTATTATTAGGTAAAATGTAAAAAAGCATCTCTCTTTCCTGCAACTTCCATTCGGCACTTTTATTGTCACCTTTTTAGGTTCACTGTGTTTAATATGAAAGAACTTCGTGTTTTAGTATCTATCTGTCTGCTGTAAGAAAACTCTGATTTTTCTTCCATATAATTTACAGCTTGGGTCTCCTGTTAGAAGAGCTGCAGTGATGTAAAATAGCAGAATATAACAGTGATTGAATTGTTTTATTGTAATCATGTAAGTGAAATTAAAGCAGTTTGGCACAAGTGAAATAGCTGCTACAGCGAGATAGATCCAGCTATCATAGAAATGTGGAAAATACAAGAAACTGAAGAGACTTGTTGAAAACAGAACACATCATTAAATAGAAATAAGCCTCTACTAGACCTGGAACTCATTCCCTCACTTAATGACTGCAAAGATCAGACCTTAACTTATAGTTGGATAGGTAACTGCTGATTATGCAGTACAGGTTCCCTACTGTGTCATACAGAGGTTCAGCAGGGGTGGGCATAAATTGTGACAGCTTTAGGAAATGCCTCTTTTCTGAAATGATCCCAAAACACATCAGCTTCTGTTGCTGTACCTGAGTTTAAGCAGAGATGAGGCGGAAGCTCTGCTCTCTCTCAGTTTGCTATGGCTCCAATGAAAAGCTTCACAAAAATTAGCACCATTCCTTCAAAGGTTATATACTTCTTGTTTTCATTCCAAAAAAAAGCCAAAAATAATACCATCTGCGTAGCTGCTGAATGATTTTAGCAATAGTACTAAAATGTGGCTTTACAAAGCTCACACGGTTTAAGCATGTGGTAAGGAACACTGATGAATTACTGCCTTTAAGAGATTGTACCCTTCGGATTCAGAAACTCCATCCGGCAGTTCCCTTGTTTCACTATCAGACACTTTGCCCTGGAAGAGGGTGCTCATCATTCAAGGCCTGATCTTGAAGTTAACTGGAGCATATGTGGCATCACCTTGAATATGCTCTGGCTCTCTATGTGGTACTGGACCACAATGAATCATAAATTGAGCACAGTAGGTTTTCTACTGTCATCTCACTGGTTTTCAGAATGCCTTCTGCCAAAATAATTACCTTTTTGAATGGCTTTCCATGGGGAAACGCACTGTTTCTAGAACCTTTCAGGGCTCCCTAAGTCAAAAATGGCTGCAGCTATGGACACTGTGCAATGCATCATCTCATGAGCAAGAAAATGCCACGTATTAGGTATTTAGATGAAGGTGAACATTGGAAGCTCTTTGGGTACCCTAATGAGCAAGAGACTATTTGTACAAGAGCCTGGTTGGCTGATTTCAGTAAGTCACCACCAGGGTTGGAACAGCAGCATTAGCACATAAGTGAACTGCTATAAATGCACATATAAAGCACTAGTTATTCGAATGTCTGCCATTATTGTGACTGGTTTCAATCATAACAACTCTCTAACACCTGCGTCAGTGTTAGACAAAGCATGCGCATGTTAGATTAAATGTATTTGGGTCAAACAAGTACAATTTTTGATACGTGCTTCTTCCATTTTTATCTGCCTTCACCGAGAGCAGTTTCCTACTCATGATTTTCCACTTCAAATCATAGTGGAGTAGTTGTTGAGCTAAAATGGTAGGATTGGACACAAGATAAAGAATTCCTCTCTGTTCTAAAGTTGCACATGATTAAGAGCTCATTTCAATATAATATCCTATCTGTGATGCCTTTCACAGATGTTTGACAGAAAAAGAAAAGCCCAAAGTAAGGGTTTAGTTACAGATAATTTTTACTTTGAAAGAAAATTAAAGAATCTAAATTATTAGTAGTAACATACAGTGAGATGTAACCAGGTTGATTTGCTTTTAAGTCTTTAGCCAGTATATATGAAGTATATATGAAGTGTATTTAGCCAGTATAGATGGAGCTATGACTAAGTTCCACTGGTTTTCAAAACAAGAGTAAAAATGCTTAAGGAATTTATCTAAAGAAATAAAAACATAATAATTAAATGTTTTGATCTGCTGCCTTGGGTTTGAGAGCAGTGACTTCCTTTGTCCATATCCTGTTGTTACTATAGAAGTATGTTTCCAAAAGACAAAAATAAAAGCTGACCTTTTGATGATTCTATTAATGTAGGGCCCCATGCCAATTAGAAATATGGGCACAGAGGAAAAGCTCCCATTTATTTCATAGTGAGTTTGCTTTAAGCCTGAGGTCTAAGGTGGTAGAGCTTGATCAAAAAAAGCATTGCTTGTGCTTTTGTTTTCTCAGAACACAGTTATGCTCCTGTGTTACCTGGGTCCTTTTTTACCTTCAAGAGTGCTGTGAACAGATGATTTCACCAAAACCTAAACTGCCTGTGGTGAGGCTTGAATTTTCGACCTGGCTGAATGTGTACCCTCTGAAAAACATGCTCTCTGTCATGTGTCATCAAAGCAAGATCCAAAGCCTGTAATCAATCTCTGAAGTCTCTGCCCTTAGGTTAGAGCTGTATAACACAGCTGTATAGAATAAGGCTTGCAAAGCTGCAACGGTGCCTTTGAAGCCAAAAATTATCTGGAAATCTGTATGTGAAAACTCCAGTAAACATTTTGTTGTTTGAGAGTCAGATGCTCCTGGTGCTTACCCCAAATTGCATTGCTACTTTGAAACCAAAGAAAGCATTGCATTGATTTTTCCAGTTCTAACGGCGCTTGACTTGTCCTTTGACATTCAGGACCATCTCTAAGGAGATGCTTCCTTTGTAACGCCCAAATCTAATCAGGCATTTCAGTTCACAATTAAGGAACTTTTGCTGGTAGACAACTCTTGGGGATATAGAGCTGCTGAGCTTTAGGCTCCTGTATGGCAGCTGGCTTATCTGCTAAAGAAGCGATGGTGCTTAGGTGTGGGTTTAAAGTGATAAAGTTTATCTGTTGGAGAAGATGTATGTATTTACATTGCAGTGGTGACTGGCTTGCTTCATGCTAGCCAGGAATAGGTTTCGGGTGAACCAAAATAAGTTTTTCAATTGGAGAAAACCTGTTTAAATTATAGTTCAAATCACTGCTGGAACTTTTGCATACAGACAAATCATTTCACTAAGTTAGAAGCAAGTTACAAATGAGGACTGATATTTAGTTTTGCATGCTCAAACTTGCAAGTTAACATACCAGCTCCTTCTTGATTTCAGTGGGAGTTAGGAACATGATTGTGTTAACCACACCACTGGACAGTTAGGGGCTAAACCCTGGATTTCCCTGAATCTGTGTTTGTTTGATTCCTGTGAACCTAAATGGCTTTTGAAATGGAGACCTAGTTCCTGCAGCTATTAAGGCATACAGAAAAATTTACCTTGCAATCCATCTGAGATGAATTCAGCTGTCAGACTGGGACACATTGTCATAAAATGGGTGGAATTCCATGTATTTGGAATTTGCATTCTTGAAACTTGCCCTTAATTTAAAATGAGAGGGGGCTTGTTTGCTTACTTTGCTGTGTTGGGCCTGGCTTTTCTAGGTATGGCTTTTTGATGTCAGTCTATCTTATTTCATAAAGTATCTTTAGGAAAACTTTAATGTTGTGTTTTAACCCCCGTTGTTTCCCTTGGGCATGAGCAGCACAGTAGCTCAAACCACAATAAGCTCCTTCTTCTTTTGCCTTGAAGATTTATGTTTAGCAGAGATGATCTTTCAGATTGTAAAATATGTGACATTTGCACAATGCCAGGGCTCATTTTTGTGGCCTGCAGAAAACTGCCCCATAAATGCTGTTATAACAGGGATTTTTTTTGCAGAGTATCTGGTCAAAAGAGTCCCACTAATTGGTAGGAATTACAATAAACAGAAGTAATATGGTTGGGAAAGTAAACTCAAACATACCAGCCTTTTCATACCTGTACCAGTTGCAGTGTAGCATTCTGGCCAGAAGATGACTTTTCTGTAATCCCCATTGGATCTGCAGAAAGAGAATCAGTTTTTAATGCTTCCATAATATGTAACTAATACATTTTACTTCCCTATCAAAGGTTCCATATAGCCATGGTGCCTACATACTCCGTGATGGGACCTTTCAGAGGACACATGAGTCTCAAAAGTAGCCGTAAGTATTCAAATTATTAAGTGAGAAATACCTGTGTGGTCCAGTTTTGGAATAAGAGCTTGAATATAAGATTATTAAAAAGATATAATTTATGATTTTAACAATATAAAGTAGATAAGTATTTCTAATATCTGCTACTACAAAAATCACCTTCTTAATTCATACAATCAGCTTTTCTTATCAGGATCTTTGCAAAGCACCTATAAAAAGAGTACTGAAAAGCTGTTTTGCCTGAAGCTTCCCTTCTTGGAAATGCTGTTCCACTCTACCTTCTCCCAGTCCATGTGGTTTCAGTCCCTAATTAAATGCTGGAAAAGACAGCATCAGCACTCTCCATTTTTGTCTGGTGTGTTGTTTGTCCCCCCCTTGACAAAGGCCAGCTGCAGCATTTCACTCTGCACACAGGGAGTACTGCATTTAAGGGACCACAGGGTGTTATCCTACTACCATCTTTCTCCTCCCACTTTGTGTCCCCACCTTAGCAATCTGTCATACTGGCTTCCTGTATAAAGGAATATATATGTATTTTCTGAAGGGAACAGAAGCAGACATACCACTGTTAGATGCTCAAAGCAGAAATCAAAGCTCAATGCCTGCTAGTGCTCCTGTAGCTGAAAATAGGCTGAAATACTTACCCAGAAGGAGAGCAGCTTGAGGTAACTGCAACTGAACCAAAGAAGGAGGATCTGCCCAATGTTTTTCAGACATTGACTGGGCCGTTCTGCTGAGAGATTGTCTTAGTGGTTATTATATCAGCCTTCATTGAAGCAAGCTCTGTGGCCATAGCCATGGGCAAATGTTCTGCCTTGTTAAACATGAGACAAACACAGAGCAAAGAGGTGGTCCCTCTCTTCTTCAAATTTTGGCTCCAAGTACAAGGTGAGGAAGTACAGATACAGGTAAAGGAACATAACTATGAACCTCTGCTTATGGTATGAGATGATAGCTCTTTCCTTGCAATGCTAGATAGATACTTTTATCTGTTAGCAAAATGCAAAGCCAGGGATGCTATAGAGATGGTTTCCCACTTGCTGCTAATGTGAAGGGTAGATAAGAATTTGATATTTCCAAGCTTCTGAGGCTTAGGTATCACTGAAGAGTTTTTATCTGTTGATTAAATGTACATGTAGTATTGTTCTCCCATTGTGAAATTTCCACTTGTAGGAATTAGCAGTTAGCAATGGTATAAACTATTTGTGTTATATCAGCTCTGCAGTTATACTAGTCTTTTAAAGGCTAAAATAGTTGACATGCTCTTGAGAACAAGCTTTTGCTCCTCTAAAGAGCCAAAAAGCAGTGGCTTTGAATGAGCAATCTGGTGAGGAGCAAAGTCACTTCTTGTGGTTTTTGAAAGCATATTGTTGTTTTCCATCTGCTTGGGAAAGACACATTTAATCACTGTCATTGTGTATTAGTCAAACTTTAATACTGCTATGACTGGATTTATGATATGACATGATATATTCTGCAAACATGATTCGCAGAAGTAATCTCTTGCAATTCAATCAGTGGAAAGGAGGTAAATTAGTCATTGTACAACTACACATTCAGGACTATAATAAATTACTAGGAAAGTTATTACAAAATAGGAAATAAAAAGAGTCAGAGTTGAGAGAGTTGTCACTGTTCTTTCTTTTCTCCGTTGTTCTTGGTGCTGTGCTTCCTGGAGATCTTTGTTCTTACATAGAATCATAGAAAGGTTAGGATTGGAAAGAACCATAAGACCATCCAGTTCCAACCCCCCTACTCTGGGTTGGGACACCTCACACTAGACCACGTTACCCAAGGCTCTGTCCAGCTTGGCCTTGAACACTGCCGGGAATGGAGCAAAGATATAAATGTCTTGGAAGCACACTGTTGCTCAAAGTTTAGAAAGACTTTCAAAAGCAAGAAAAAGGGCTGTTTCAATCTGAGCTGATGTATGTTTGCCCCATCAAGGGAGCCTCATGACAGGGCTACCAGAAATTCCTGGAAGATTTCTTCTTCTATTTAACTTTTCCTTCAATTTGAAGTTATTCAAAGGTGTAAAAGAAAACAATAAATCTGTTAAAAAGTGTTAACTCTTCAGAGAGGTCAAATAAAATCCCCCTTTCTAGGGATGGGGGAAGCCTACCCCTAAATCTCCCCGCTTTATTGTTTTTACCCTTAAATATCTTCTTGAAAAATGGATATGTTTTTTCATGCCCTCTTTTCAGAGAGACAAAAAGACACAGAAAGACCAAACGAGTTGCCAAAGTTCAACAGAAAGTCTTTGGCAAAGAAAATAATCTGTGGGTTTTTTTCCTTACGTAGGAATAACCACAATGTGGTTTATGGCATAATGATAGTGATTTTCTGGACACAGGATAGAGTTAGGTTTTAAGATCAAAAATGAGATTAAACTACTAGTGCCTTGTATATCTCCAGCATTTCGAATTTCAGACAGTAATTCATTTGGAGAATAATGTTCCTTTTATAAATGTGTTTTCCGTTGGTTTTTAATGCTCAGATACTGTTTGGCTTATCACATTGTTCTTCTGTCATGCTGTCTTCTTCACTGCATATATTGAAATCAGGCTGACAGTGCCGATCATGGAAAGATTTGGGGCATCTCCCAAAATACTAGTTTTTTTTTGCCTTAGTGACAAGAACCTCTGTTTGCTTTGTTTAGGGCATTGCCATTCCTTGAATTCAGTAGAGTTTCCCACTTTCTATCACCTAGGGATGGTGCTGGATATTACTGGAAAGCTTGTTCTGGTTGCTTTTGGCAGCAGCAGGTTGCACAATTGGCAAAATTCATGAAAAAATTAAGTTTTCAAAGTTTTGGAAGTGAGTAACTACTAATCTCAAACACATAAAAGCTTTGAAGCAGGATAGTACTCATTGCAACTATTTGATTTCTTTAGTATGGTACTGACACCTATTGAGTGGTTTCCCTGATTGAAATTGGAGACATGATGAGAGCTCATGATTAGAAATGTCATGAGCTTTATGTTCGTCTGCTTCAAGTATTGGATGCCATAGTGGTACCTATACTACTCATGTTAAATTTCATTGAGGCAAGAAATAAATGGAGTTTTGTCATAATTTGGCACCAAGTTCTCCATTGATTTATAGCAAACATAGGGTCACTAGTTCTGTTTGTACCTATTTTTGTTATGGTATAAACACTCTGGCTGTGCTTTTGTGTTTGATGAAAACCAGAATGGATGGAGCTAAAGTAACATCACCTTTCTGCAGCTGGTCATGTCAGCATGTGATGGTGCTCCTGGACAGGCTGATGAAAGCAGGTCTTCATACCAGTGCCCTTTGGGCAGGCTTTTAGTCACTTGCAGGAACACGTTAGTAAATAATACTAAATGAAGCAACAAATATGGCAATAGGTGTTCTGCCCTGCTCTTATTCATGGTGCTTGTTCAAAAGATGAACAATAAATTGAATGTAGTCAAACTCCTTAGCTGTGAAAAGCAGTCTGTAGCACTGCCTCACTTGCTAGGCAAGAGATTTAGACTAGAAAAAGCAGCACAGCAAGACAGAAGCCAAAGAGAGGTTAGAAGGATTGATTCCCACACTCTAAACCCAATTTCTCCTTTCAAAATACAGTGTAAACTTTGAAAATAAGACATTAATTGAAATTGTACATTGGGGACATGAATGATGAAACAATCATTTACTTCATTGTGTCAGAAAGCCAGATCTTAATAGGGTGGATGGGTTGATTATCTCAGTGCAAGGGCTATTTCTGTGTCTGTGGATGGAAGGCCAAAGGAACATTGAATTTCTGATCTCCAATATGCTGTTTACTTTTTAATATTATTTGCTAGCAACTTCCCACCCACAAATCCTGCCTAACGATTACAGAAGGATTTCAGAAATAATATTTATGTTCAGAAACAGGTTGAAAGACAGTGATCTATCTTGGCCACTGCTAGGTTAAATTGTGAAATGAGTAAATGCTTATCTGCTTCTTGACTTTTTTTCCTGGGGTAATGAACTAATGTCAGATACAGAAACAAGTTCTTCCTAATCTGAGAAGTCTTGTGGGTTAGAGATTCAGAGGAGTGTCATGGTCTGTGTGTAGCACTCTTCTGATCCATGTTCTGGCTTCTTTTTGGCCCTGCTTCTACCTTCATGTATATCCAGTATTACCAAGATACTAATATGCAGCATTTTTACACTACTTGGTCCTACTCTCTAGTATTAAATCTTTCAAAATGTAAATGCTTTTTATTATATCAGATATTAAGCAGTGAGATCCTCTATTATTCTCCAGAGTTCTATAATATCCAAGGCTCATACACTACTTATTGAACGCCATAATTCTCAGGTGTCCATAAAAAATGAGAATAATTTACCACTTTTTCGTGGTACATTTTATATTACCCTTTTTGAAATAAATAAATGAATATTGACTTGTTTTTATTTCAGGAAAAGAGGGATGAGTATTCAAATGGTTTTAGAGCCTTTATTGCGTGAGACACCACTTGCCCAGTTGAGTGAACTGACAGATTTTCTTCTTGCAGCTCTTTCTCCCAGGCTTTCCTGCAAGCTCTCCAACCAGTACATCATTGAAGATCGCATGGCTGCTCATTACAAGAAGCTGATGTCAGCCAAAGGTATGTACAGTCTTTAATGACAACGACATCTATGTAGCTGAAAGATGAAATCATAGCCAAGGGTATGTTGGCTGCCCTTAGGTTTAGTTGGCTGCTGAATTTCTTTCCCTTCCTTTCCTTCCTCTCCTGTCAGTAACACAAAGGGTGTAGGAGGGTTTAAAACATGGTGTGCCCTAAGAGATACGTAGCACATTCTGTAGGGAACAAGGATTGAGACTGTAACCTTGTCCTAACTTGAGAGGCATAAGCTCTATGGAGTCAAACTGTTTCACAAAAGGACATATTCCTGTTAGCAAGGGAAATATTATTTAATTCCCCTAAGTTATTTTAATGATGGTTTCTGTTTGGATGTATATGGTAGCTGACTAAAAGGTAAAATGAGAACTAGGACAGGTATTTGTTTAATTGGGAGAAACCAGTGAAGAGTAATAGTGAGGTTGTAGCTTTTGACATAGAAAGTTAGTCTCATTCCTAAATAACTTAGAAGGAATTTCCATTAGCAAGCAGTTATGTCTGAGTGAGCTCTTCAAATACTCTTCTTCCTGTAAATAGCTGCAAACTGCTAGAAACAGGATTTGGAACAAAAATGTCCTCCATCAGCTGTCTGGAGCTGTGTAAACTTCCTGGTGCTGCAGGGGCAGACGAAGACAACTGGAGTTGAATGGTCATAGCCACAGTGAGGTTACTGCTAGACATCCAGTCCTTGGGCTCCCAAAGCTTTCTAACCAAACAATGCACTGATACCATGCAGTGAGCTCTGTAACGACACATAGCTGTTGAACAGCAGATGAGATTGTTACTGCATTTTTTGCCAGGAGACCAATCTTTCATCAGTTTGCAGTGCCAAGGGCTTTAATTTAAGCTACTGAGCTCAAATCTAGTGCATCTTTTTATTAAGGTATCAGAACCACTATTTTAGTTTCATGACCTGCGCCATGCTGTGGCTAATGCCACTGAAACAGTGAACTCAAAGGACTGTAGAATTCATATCCTACTGCATGGCTCATACACATACAGAAGCATCAGGACTAAGAGCAGCACAGACTGCTGTATATAATTGGAATTTATTTTATTCTCAGCTGGTGAATCCTAAATGTGAGAGTGAAGATCAAAAAATGAAAGGAAGAAACCAAAGATGTTTTGCAGTTTTTGTCCATTACATTCTGAAAGCTCAGAAGAAAATGCAAAGGAGATATTCTTGGCATAAAAGGAGTGCAGTGCTTTGCTCCCAAGCAGCTTTCAATTTTCTGCAGTTCAGATATCAGTCCTGCTTGTCTGTAGCAGAATTCAGTCAAGCTGGAAAGAGTTTCTCACAGCAGGTGCTAATCTAAATTTCCAGTGGCTAAAATATCTAATTCTTAGGTGTTTCACCATGTGAAGTTATAGTTCTCAAAAGTTAGATTTGTAGCATATTAGACCTTTAATCTTCAAACACTTATTTTCTTAGAGTGCTTCATCATTCCTACAGGTAGTTCTTGTAGAGCTAAATGTTTACCTGCATTTGAATAAATGCAGTATTGCAGTGATATCATAGAATAGCTGGGGTTCGAAAGGATCGTAAAATCATCTAATTCCAAAGCCCTGCCATGAGCAGTGACACCTCACACTACACCCGGTTGTCCATGGCCCTGTCCAGCCTGACCTTGAGCACTGCCAGGGATGGAGCATTCACCACTTCTTTGGGCAACCTATGCCAGTGTCTCACCACCCTCGCAGTAAAGAACTTTGTCCTTATATCTAACCTGAATTTCCCCTGTTAAAGTTTAAACCCATCACCCTTGTCCTATTGCTACAGTCCCTTGTGAAGAGTCCCACTCTAGCATCCTTGTATGCTCAGTACATCCTCAGAGATGATAGGATTGCCTCTGAAAAATCCGGTCAGAGTTGCCTAAAGGCCTTCTTCAATGTCCTCTTAAATGTTCTCCAATCCTTTCAAAATACAGCTGCTTTTCAAAATACAACCTGTTTGCCCTCACCCTAGACAGTAGCTAGCCCTGCATGTCTGAAACTTCGTTTGGAGTGCTTGTACAAACTCAAATTTGCTGTGACATTTGGCAGTAATCACAGAAGCGTCTTGGATAGAAAAGGAGTCAGTGCCCTTCAAATGAAATTTGAATATTGAGCTTCACTAAGTGATTGCTTTTCTCTTCACAGTCATATACCTTAGCTGTATCCAGATACATGCAATATAAAACATACAGCTCCATTAACCTCCATATTACCTTCTATATGGACGCATGACTTAATGAAGACTGCAGCAGTAGAGTGACAAGGCTTAGTTCCTTGGAGCTTACTTGCTTTAACCTTTTATAATGAAAACCAAATGACCAAATAACATGTTGTGTAATTGTATAAATAGATAATTCATATTGCTAGAAAGATAATGAACTGATGACATGGAGCTTAGGGACAGCTTGAATCTCACTCTTAAAGCATCACTTGGCTGTTTTCCCTGGCTGATAGCCGCTGTACTACTCATCCCTGAAATATAAACTTTCTGGGAAGTAATAAATGCCAATGCAAAACTAGTACAGCTTTCCTTAAATTGAAAACTAAAATGAAGGTTAGTAAATGTAGCTGTACTGGCTGTTACTTTCATTCCTTCATTTTGGGCAAAAGCCAGATCCCAGTTTTATACTTAACCAACAGGAGCACTGCTGAGGCACTTGCTCTATGCAGATAAAGACAAGAGTTCAAATCCTTAATTGGTCTAATTGTGGTTGATGTAACTCAGCTAACTTCACTACATTTAAGCTGTGCTCCCTTTTGAGAGGTGACCATTGGCAAAGATAGTAGCAGGAAATAGGAAGAAAATAGTATAAACCACTAGGAAAACAATAGGATTTAGTAGTTTGTAGATCTACATTATTAATAATGCTTATATTATGCAGCCTGGTGCCACATTCCCACAGGGAATTATCAGTAGCACTTTGGGATGATCAGTTTCATTTCTGTCCATTTTGATATGAGTATTTGTAATGCTAGTGTTTCATTGGACTGAACTTTCTTTTTGTTAATACAGCTGCTGTTGATTCATCTGCACCAAAGAGTCTGCAAACCAGTGTTAAATGTGAGTAGTTTTGTTTCATTTTGGTTTGAAAATAGCTCTGTCTCCATTTGTTTGGTTTGGAAATACGTGTCTTCTTTTAGGATGAAAGGTGTTCTGAAGAGGCATATACATGCTGAAAATATGCATCGTTGTGGTTAATATTACCTAGCATCTACTATCTAATAGCTAATGTAGTATCTAACTTAATAGCTGTATCAAGCACTTGGTTCGTGTTTACACAGATACACGCTAACTCGCAGACTGGAGGACTCTGATACACATACTTCAAGCAATATAATTGTTGGAGGTATAAATTGCTTTAGTTTTCCAGTCTAAACTCAGACTTCTGGCCCTTTGCATTCCTTGCTAATCCACACTGCGTTTTTCATTTCCTTCAATGCTTCGTGTGTCACTGGGCATCAAGCATGCTACAATTAAGATGTGTTTTGAGAAATGAATGGCGTTTTGGCAGAACATTGCACTGCACCCCAACGCCACCTCTTGGCTGAAGCCTGCAGTACCCAACGTGTAGGCCAGCATCTCCTGCCCTTCCTTTTTGGAAAGGAAGAAAGATTGATGAAAAGTAATATTCATCTCTTACACTGGAAACAGAGCATTCACCTTGGAATGTGTTTAGTTTTTTCCTTTCACCAGGTTGTGTGGCAAATGCTACTTCTTTGTTTGATGGTTACATACGAGGGAGCACCTACCCTTTCTACACAGAAACACCCCATCTTAAAACGAAATTCCAAAAGCTGGAAAAATGAAAGCTTCCATTTTTCCACAGTGCATGCATAGTGGGAGCCATGTATCAGAGATTTGCAGTGGGCTGTTGCTTTGAGCAGGGTATTATATACTTGGAAATAAAGATACATCAGAGGCAATGGTGAAATGCAGTTATTTGAGCAAGATGCAGGTCAAGGAGGCAGATATAACTCTTGCCCATAAAGATTCAGAAAAAAATGTATCATATGAGATCTTCCTCAACATGAACATGAGCATGAACGTGAGCTGCTTCAGTGCGCACTTGCAGCCCAGAAAGCTATGTCATGGGCTGCATCAAAAGGAGTGTGACCAGCAGGTCGAAGGAGGTGATCCTGCCCCTCTACTCTGCTCTCATGAGACCCCACTTGAAAGACAGTCTGTAGTTCTGATGTCCTCGACATAAGGAGGACGTGGAGCTGTTGGAGCAAGTCCAGAGGAGGCCATGATGATGACCAGGGGCTGCAGCACCTCCTGTATGAAAACAGGCTGAGAACATTGGGGCTGATCAGCCTGGAGAAGAGAAGCTGCATGGAGGCTCCAGAGCAGCTTCCAGTATCTGAAGGAGGCTACAAGGATGCTGAAGAGGGACTCTTCATTAGGGACTGTAGTGACAGAACAAGGTGTGATGCATTCAGACTTAAGCAGGGGATGCTCAGATTTGATATAAGGAAGTTCTTTACCGTGAGGGTGGTGAGTTGGTGGAACAGGCTGCCCAAAGAAGTGGTAAATGCTTCATCCATGGCAGCATTCAAGGTCAGTTTAGTCAGAGCCTTGGGCGACATGGTCTAGTGTGAGATGTCCCTGTCCATGGCATGGTGTTGGAACTGGATTATTTTAAGGTTCTTTCCAACCTAAACCATTCTATGATTCAGTAGAGAAGAGCAAGAGAACAAGTTCAGGATCATAACACAACACAATCAAAATTCCCTTCATTTTTTAACTCCTTATGCTCAATACTGTGTTCTTTTTTTCAGAGTTGTCTTTTACAGAAAACATCTTAAAATTCATAATTCTGATTGACCACTTTATGAAAACAGCATTGTAGTAACGGAAAGAAATGCCACAGGCAGCTTTCTGAGGATGTTAGCTTGGCAGAGAGATGATCCTGACCCAGAAGTGCATGAGGAGTAGAATCTCACCTACCTGAGATAAAGAGGACATAGAATTTGTTCAGCCAACTGCTTTAGCTACAGTAACAAGTTTTCCTGGATGATTTATCAGAAGGAAACATTATTGTTATAATGCTTTCTTAGGAAGGTATTCCTCTTACGCAGCTAGGCAGGACTGTATTGTTGTGTGGAGTTTTTGTTAATTCAAAAGCCCACATTGAGTATATAGCCAAAGGCACAGTCTTTGCTGTCAGGATCTCCCTGCCCATGGCAGGGGGTTGGAACTAGATGATCTTATGGTCCTTTCCAACCCTAACTGTTCTATGATTCTGTGATTCTGTGAGTACAAAACATCTAGCGCACACAGAAGCCACGAGGTTCTCCATCAGAGGCAGTGTGGACCCAAAACCATCTTTTTCAGCATCCTGTTGGGGAAATGGAGACTACCTTTGTCATTTAATATTTGTCTTCACTAAAAGATACTCTGGAAGAGCTAATTCCTTTTTCTGACAGGTTTGTTCCAGAAATATCTGTATCGGCATAAGAAGTTTTGTCCTTTGAAGGATCAAGCTCAAAATTTAGAAGTCACAATGAAAAGGTGCATCAGGTCTCCTGAAACATTAAGTAGGGCAGTAGCACAATGAAGGTACAGCTGCTCCTAATGGGGTTGGTGTGCAAATGGTTTGTGCACTATGAAATGAATGTATGCCTACAAAAATAGGCTTCTGTTTAGCGTTTGCATATTCAAAGCCAACATAAATGAAGGCTGGTTTGCCAGCCTATTAAAATAATAGGAGAGCAAAACTAATTATCTGTTTAGTACAAGATTACAGTGTACATAACTATCTCCCACTGTTGATATTACTGGTTACTAAGTGTGGTATGCTTTTAAAACCTGGACATTTATCAGAACTCTGACAGATACCTATTCTGACACAGTAGAATTTCTTACCTACCCTCAGTCCATGCACTCAGGTAGGTATAACTGTTTTCCAGATGTGTGGTTGGATACCATGTCTTTCAATGGTAGGCTGGAAGGAGAAATTCAGGTAGTGACATAGACATATGCAAACCTATTAAAACAAAGAGAAAAAGATTAGTTCTGATAAGACAGAAGAAAATACAGTGTGCAATACACTGCAGATAACATACTGTATACAACTGGCTTTTTGGACAATCTCAAAATGTGTCATTTCCCAAGCTGTCTATACTGTTACACTTCAGATTAAGAACTCTATAGACAAAGTGGGAGGTGCGCAGTGTATAGGGCTTCCTCCTGAATATCTTCAGGAATATCTTGGATTTTGAGTTCTAGGGTTTAGAATGGCACTGTTTTAAATGTGCTGCTTCACTGGGCATTTTGCTGGTTTAGAGCTCATGAAGTTACTAATGTTGCAGTTTGTAAGAGTACCATTGAATGAGATGGGTTTGTTTCATTAGTGCCCTTTAAACATGGGTTATAAAGCATTGCAAATGCCAGCTTTCATTGAGATGTTTTAATAGCATAGTATAGTACACAATACAACTTTTTCAGTTGGAAGGGACCTGCAATGATCATCCAGTCCTACTGCCTGACCAATTCATGGCTGACCAGTAGTGAAAACATGTTATTAAGTGCATTGCCAAAATGCCTATTAAACACAGGTTTGAAGCATCAACTACCTCTCCAGGAAGCCTGTTTCAGTGTTTGACCACTCTCTCAGTAAAGAAATGCTTCCTAATATCCAGTCTAAATCTCCCTGGTGCAGCTTTCCCATACACCTTATTACTGGATACAGGGGTGAAATACTAATTGTGTCTCTACTGTCAGAGCACCATTAAAAATGCTGTTGAAGTTGCACAAGCTTTGATCAAAGTTCGGTAGAAACAGCTAACACAAAGCCTCCTGAGCTGTCCTTTCTCTCTGACATGGAGCTGGCTTTGTGGTAGCAATAAGACTGTATCTCTGGCATTCTCATGCTAACAATTGTGGTCCATTTTTCAGCTCTCATCAAAAGATGGAAACATGTATCTGTGCCCTGCCTTAAGACTAGGTATATTAGCTGGAGATGCATCAGAGATCAGGAACATGGGAGACCTAGTTCAGCATCGTAAGTGGTCTGTGGAAATAAAGTTAAGCAGAGGTGCTTTAAGAGTCATGAGAGCAGCATGACTGATGGGACTCCTGCAAGAACAGTGATTCCTTGGCCATCTCAGTGTGGAAAATGTCTCACTAGCAGGATGTTTGCAGTTTTTACTCAAAGCAGAAGCCACATGTGCTAGAAAGAGCAACTAATGAGTATGGAAAGGGCATAAGCAGTGCTGGTGTGTGACCAGGTTTCAGAAGAGTGTCTTAGCAATCAAAATAAAGAATTTCTGTTCCAATGGAAATGTGAAAGTTCTGGGGAAAAAAAAATCCATTATGAGGAATTGTTTCAATTCAAAGGAGAAAATTCAAAATCATCTTGTTTTAAATCAGGTACCTTATTTATTTATACAGCATTAAGTCAGACTTAAACTTACCTGTGGCACTAAGGAAGTCCTCCAAGTGTCTCAGTTATTAGGGATTAATAATTACCAATTAATTAATAATAAACAGCTGAATTACATTCTTGGACCTTGGAAGCATGAGGCAGTGTTTCCATGACCAGCTCTAGAAGTCTCTTCCAACCATTATTTCCATGATACTATAATGCTCTGCTCCAGATTCACAGAGCCCAAGTTTGAGTCAGATCTCCTGAGGCTGATCAGCTTAGTAAGAGGAGTAGAAACTGGCTGTTGTGTATATAAGCTGTCCCAGATGAGCTGGCAAGAAAGTAGGAAAAACTTAATACTCACAAAGGATTAATCAAAACCAGCCCCAAACAGGGGAATCCATAAAGGTAACCCACACTTCATACAGGAAAGTAAGTGACCCAAATCAGTAATTGTGAAAATCCCTTGCTAAAGCTCAGGTCTTTGGCTCCATCACAGACTCAGCCCACCACCCCAGGGAAGCATGGTGGTCCAGGGCTCCCTGCCCTGATTTTCTTCTTACTCTCCCATTCCAGGAATGAGAGTGACTTCGCCAAGGGCTGCTCTCATGTACTGCTTGTCTCCTAGTCCTGTGGTAAGCACTCTGCTTCCCTTATCAGAGGATTGCGTAGCAGTCCAGAAAAATAACCACACCAGCAAGAAATGTATATATGTATATAATCATATATATTATATCTAACTACATGAGGCCATGTGGGTGCTTCCTGTTCACTTATTCTGCAGTGTTGACCATGTATTTCCATATAGGGGCTGTGAATCAGTTTTATAAATATGAAACTTAAAGTGTGTGCAGAAGCACATGATTTGGTAATTGGAAAAAAGGAATAGTAGACTTATTTAAGAGGGACTGTACTTTCCTGTGCACCAGCAGAGGACTCAAGTGCTTAGATATGGCAGAGTAGTCTTTTTATAACCCATATTTAACCAGTTTAAAATGAAGTTGCTTTATGGCTTTCAAGACTGTAATACCTGTGAAAAACAACAGGGTGTTTCTCCAGACAGTTCAAAGAATACAAAATTGCATTTTATCTACAGTTTATATGAAAGTTATATAAACCCAGTTTTATCCTTACAGATGTAGAATCTTAGTCACTAATACTTAGCAACTGCATGGATCATTTACCAATCATAGTCATAGAATGATTTGGGTTGGAAAGGACCTTAACATCATCCAGTTCTAACCCCCTGACATGGGCAGAGACACCTTCCACTAGATCAGGCTGCTCCAAGCCCAGTCCAACCTGGCCTTGAACACTGCCAGGGATGGAGCATTTACCACTTCTCTGAGCACCCTCTGCCAGCACCTCACCACCCTCACTGTAAAGAACTCCTTCATATCAAACCTGAACTTCCCCTGCTTAAATCGGAACACATCACCCCTTCTATCACTACAGTCCCTAATGAAGAGTCCCTTTTCAGCATCCTTACAGCTCCCTTCAGACACTGGAAGCTGCTCTGGAGTCTCCATGCAGCTTCTCTTCTCCAGGCTAAACAGCCCCAATGTTCTCAGCCTGTCTTCATACAGGAGGTGCTGCAGCCCCTGATCATCCTCGTGGCCTTCTCTGGACTTGTTCCAACAGTTCCGTGTCCTTTTTATATTAAGGACACCAGATCTACACACAATACTCCAAGTGAGGTCTCATGAGAGCACAGCAGAGGAGCAAGATTGCTTCCTTCGACCTGCTGGTCACACTCCTTTTGATGCAGCCCAGGATACGGTTGGCTTTTGGGGCTGCGAGAGCACACTGAAGCAGCTCATGTTCAGTTTCTCATCAGCCAATACCCCCAAGTCCTTCTCTGCAGGGCTGCTCTGAATCTCTTATCTGCTCAACCTGTAGCTGTGCCTAGGATTGCCCCAACCCATGTGTAAGACCTTGCACTCAGCTTGGTTGAACTTCATGAGGTTGGCATTGGCTAATCGCTCAAGCATTTCAAGGTCTCTCTGGATGGTATTCCTTCTCTGCAGCTTATCAACCGAACCACACAGCTTGCTGTCATTGGCAAACTTGCTGATGGTGTGCTCAATCCCACTGCTGCATCACTGACAAAGATGTTGAACAAGATCTGTCCCAACACCGACCCCTGAGGAACGCCACTCATTACCCATCTCCAGTTGGACTCTGAGCTATTGATTGCAACCCTCTGCATGCAGCCATCCAGCCAATTCCTTATCCACCGAGTGGTCCACCTACCATTGCAAGTTTATGGAGCGTGAGTGAGATGGTTTTCAATGAGAAATTATTCAGTTTGTGAAAAATAAATGCGTATATCACTGTTACAAGTGAGCTGCATCGAATGCATAACTGCACTGTGTCATTCAGCTATCAAAGTTAAAACAACAGGTCTGGATCATAAATTCTTCTTCTCCCCGTCTGAATCCTGTGCTGTGCTAGCAGCTCCATTTGAGATCTGAGTTCCTTTAGGGCAGCCCCTGCACAGTTTAAAGATCATCTTCTGGGGATAACAGCCCAAAATGATGCGCCAGCAAAAATACAGTAAGTATGTACTATCCTCCTCTTTTGCAGGGAGGAAATTAAGACACCAATGATTAATTACCATACCTGTGATCACACTGTTTAGAGCTGAGAATTAAATGATAGTTTTCCAAGTCCTACCGCAGTGCTTTAATCACTAAACCATCCTCCCCATCAATTTCAGAGTCAGTGCTGTTGAAAGGAGCATTTGTAAAAAGGGAGGAAGAAGGTAGTGGAGCTACTGCAGGATGCAGAGAGCAAGAGCCTTGTCATAACTGCTGTGCACTGTTTTAACTTTGCATTCCTATTCCACCACCAAAGGAGAAAGCAGCGTATGTTAGCGATCAGTCAGTATTTTAAAGAGGGGTGATGCATCTTGACATTTGTCTTGTAATTCAACTTCTAGAATTACTTTCCTCCTTGAATACCTCTGTGCAGTATCAGTATATAAAAGAAGTGCCATTATCCCTCTAGAGGCTTGTTTATTCCTGCCAGTGACCTTCAGACAGATGTGACTTCTATTTCTGGCCTTACCAACAAAATCTTTTCACCAGAAAATACAGAATCAGTTCAAATAATGAGTGACTTTGCCATAGGAAATTTTGTTTGTCAAAGTAATAGGAATTCTAGAAGAATCTCTTGATTGATCCTTGGCCTGAAGCAGAGTTGTCAATTGAGCATCCCTCCGTCTGCTTCCCTATGGCTTCGGGTAAGAGATTAAAATCTCTGGTTTGGCTAAAGGGGTTTTTATCAATTTTAAGTAATATTTAGAATTGCCAAAATCAAAAGCAATGATGATGGATGTACTCTTCTGTTGGACCACATTCTCACAGAGCAACTTGCTGTTGTAAATCTGTGCTGACAAGAGGGAAGAAGGGAGGGAGAGCTGGCCTTTTGTATCAGGAATGTGCTGGAACATGCTTCGGGCGAGAGGCGGCTGCAAGAATGGGAGATGCTCTAAGTGTCAGTTTGCTTTTATTTGCTTAAGCAGGAAGTTGTCAATACTTAAAAGGCTAAGAGTGGGTGGTGATTACAGAGCTGTGAACCTCACATTTTGAGTATCTTATTTATACTCACTAAAAGATTAAGAAAAATAGACTAGCTTCCCCTACATACGTAAATCCAAATGCTAATTCTTGTCTTTGTTTGAATAAAAGAGTGGGCCCTTCATTTTGATGTGGTGTACAAAGGCATTGCATCAAGTGCTCTCAGCTCCATTGATGTCCATGAATTTTTTAAACACTTGATCCTCACTTACCACTGGTTTCTGCTGAACGAATGGTCTTGTTGTGGTCTTGTTTCTTTGATATAAAATGCCAAAATACTAGTCCCAAAGTTCCCACAGCAGACAAACTTACCAGTGCAGACTGCAGCATTTGGCCCATAGGTGAGGGTAAGTAATGAGTACATCATGAGTAATTGGTCTTGTGTCCTACTGTATTGCACTGACCACAAATCTGAGATTACACCAGCTAACAATAGCAGCAAAGATTGAGAAAAATGTACACATCAGAGAAGCTGATAGGTGAACCCTAGTGACTGACACGTATCTCAAGAGTTTCATAGATGCAGCGAGAATAAACTGCTGTGGTTATACACACTGTTTTTGCTGTAAGTCTTTTCTCCATTCATTGCTGGCTTACAGAGTCAGGGGAGGAAGGGATTAGAAGTATGTCCAAACCTTACTTATTTACATCTCACTTCACTCTAGTCTTCCAAGAAAGACAAACTTACCTTGCTATGAGGAACATACACCTTTCTTTCAGGATAAATTTGTCCGGTCTTTGTAAATCTTTGCTTGACAAACTGTATTGTTTCATTTCTGTCTATAGCTGTTTATAAACTGGAATGAAGTTACTTCTTAGGCATCCCTTTGAGGAGCTAAATCCATTCAGCTACTTAAATCTGTCACCAGGAAAAGTGTTTTCCACACTTCATCATTCTTATGGATCTTCTCTGCATCCTTCCCAATTTGTAAATGCTTCTGGAGTTTAGAGCAGTTTCAGAGCAGGATATATAATTCCAGCAGCAGCCATCCACCTGTCAAAGGAAACTGCAGTAAAGGTTCACTGTATTTACATCTGAGATTTCCACTCCTTGTAGGTAATAATATTACACTGGTTTTGGCTGCACTGGGAAATTACAGACAGCTCTTTGTCTATGACAAGGTATGGATGTTTTTCAGTGACACTGGTTCCCAGATGAGACTCTCCTCCTTTAAGAGCTTGCATTTTCTGAATGGAGAATATTCAGTTCTGAATGGAGATGTTCTCTTATGCGTGCTGAAAAGTCTACTGCTTGTCTACATCTGCTTGCCTACATCTACCTCACTGAGCGATGCAGATCACTTCGTTGTAAATCGCCCCTTTGTTATTTGTGAGCTCCCCACCTGCAGTTATTCAAGCTTTAGGAGAAATGGTTTTACGTTTTCTTTTAGGTAACTGAAATAATTTCATGATACAACATTAAAAATGATCCTTGCATTAGAAACACCTGCCTTGCAAGGAGTCTTTACTTCTAGATGATCTGAAGGTCTTTTCCAGCCCTAGCTATTCTATGATTCTAATTGCATTTTCAGAGCTGCCAGTTAGCCATTATGAATTATACAATGTAGTTCCAGTGTTCTGATTTTCTTACTCAAAGTGTCACGCAGAACAAAGCCAAGGAGTTACACAAGTCTTTTAAACTAACACCTTTATCGGGCTCAGCTGCACTCAGAATCTTTCATTTCTGTCGTATCAAGTTAGAACGGTGATCTATTTTTCTTAATCTTTTTGATTGGCATTGGTCACATTTCCCTTAACTGAGTCTTGTAGCAGCCAGTCAGTTGTTCTGCTCAGCACCGATATCAGCCTGTGGTTCATTAACCACTTTTACTCTTCTTTTTCCCCCCCTTGCAGTCCTTTGAAACTTCCCTGTTGTTTCAAAAGTCATCAGGAGTTAAACATCAGCCAGCTCTTTAAAAACACTTGGTAGGAATTAAACCAGAGCTCCCACTCTGAGCCAAAAATGAAGGCATGAGCCAAGGTGTGGATTCTATTTCTAACTATAATTACTGAGTTTTATAACATCTGGTAAACAACTTAGGGGAAGGCTGTTCCAGCTTTATATCCCATCTTCATGCTTCGGCCATAAAATTCAGTCTTAGACCTGAAAACAGCCTTCTGTTTAAGGAGGCAGCTGTGGAATCAGTCAAAGGTGTTTACTGTTTCCGCTGAAGATAAATAGGACAGTAATACACTAGATTAGATTAAAAATAGACAAATCAAACAGAAATCTGTATAGTTTGTTTCATTCTCATTGGCCAGTATTGTCAGCTAAATATGTTGAGGAAGCTGGCATCCACTCACTGCATCCATGAGCCTTTCGCTCAGCAGCAAAGGAGAGGCAAGATGTTTTGTTAACTGGCAAGCCACAAGAACTGCCAAGAAGACAGAGCGGAGGCTATAGGATCTGAATCTTCCTGTGTTTTTAAAGGACCAGATTTCATCTAAAACCCATCTATTTTCTGTACTTCTGTTACACTGACAAGTACAGATACTAGTACAGGTATCAGTGACATTGTACAACAGCATGATAGATTAACACCTGCCACAGTTAGCAAATAAATGAGCTTAACAGAAAGGCTGTTTGAATACATTTGGCTGAATAGCTGCTTCACAGGCCATAAGACATGATTCTATGCCCTGGGAAGCAGCAAAAACGTAGTCAAGAGATACCAGCTGATGCAGGACTGAAAATAACCACGTCCTGAGAGGTTTCAGATGACACACTAAATCATGATAAGCTTCTACAGGACAGGTTGGATGGGGCTTTGAGCAACCTGGTCTACCGAAAGGTGTCCCTGCCCATGGCAGGGTTTGGAACTGAATGGTCTTAAGGTCCATTCTAACCCAAACCTGAAAACTTAAGACTGAGTTCCCCTCTTAGTCCCTTCATTCATATATCTGGGGAGCATGCCAGGTCACCACAGGGCAAGGTCGTTTTAGAATGAGAAGCATACGAGGGGAGAGGCTTAGACTGAGGCCAGCCTGGGACACTACTGGCAGCCTGTGGGTGCTGGGAGCAGGTAAGACTCATCAGCCCTGGAATCCTGACATGGAGTGTGGGGAACACCATGGATGAGAAGAATTAGTAGTGAGAAAAGAGAAACTGAGGAGAGCAGGGCCAGAAGGGGGTGAAGCAAGTAAGCCCCTTACAGACATGTCAGCAAAGCTTGGTCTGCTCCCATGGCTGAGTCATGTACAAACCCTGACGGGCTGGGTCATGGAACCTGGTGTCTGTTAGGGAAAGGGTTGTTCCTATGAGACATTCTGGCCCAGGAGCTTTTGCTAACTACTCAAAATTATAATGCAGCGGAATAATACTTATTTGAATAGGCTGAATGCCATGTGGCATGTTTGTAACCCGTAGTTATGGTAAAACTATCAGTGAAATGCTAGACAATCTGTTTAAAACCTGTGCCTCTTTGACCTGGAACATTTTATTTGCTTGCCTTTGGCAAGGCTTGGCAAAGGCTCAGCCATGCCTCGGGCAGACAGTTGTTGTCTTGCCTCACCTGTGCATAGACAGATGGCACACGCAGAACAATGGACAGACATGGATGTCACTTATTCCTGTGGCACAAGTCATTGTCACTGCCATGAAAGGAGTCAGGTATCCTGACTGGTGGTACTAGTGCACAGCAAGCCGCCTGGGGTCTGAGTTTTCAGATGGTTGCAGAATGCATCTTTAATCAAAATGGGGGAGTACTTGGGTCGGATGCTACACAAACCTAGATACAAGGGGAAGGTATTAATCTCTGCATGAATGCGATTGAGCAAGTACATTTTATTTGTTCCAGTGAGTTGTATAATCCTGCTTCCCAGCCATCCAAATAGGATTTAACATTGTCAACATGTTTTTCTTGATAGGATGATGGTATGAACTCATGTCTATGCAAGATGGGAAAGGCAGATTACATGCCTCAGGAGACTATATATTGGGTTTAGCTATTAGCGAAATCTGTTTTTTTCAATGGCTAGGGCACAGCCTTGAGGCCCCCTAACAGGGGAATTAAATGTCGCGCCCCATACAGGACCCATCACAAGTTTCAGAGGAGCCAACCCTTTAGTGCAGTAACAAAGCATTTGGATTTTCTAAATTAAAAACCAAAAAAAGCCTCAGCTATTCCTTTTCCAAAAGAAATATTACTTATGACTAACTAAAACCTCATAACCCTTCTGCTAATCCAGGAATGTACAACATTAAATTCAGGTTGGTGCATCCGCCTTTCAAAAGTGCTTCAAGTGTTATCACTAGCGAGACGTGCTGCTATTGCACCAGGTCAGAGGTGGAGGAATTGCTTCTTACTAGCAAAGTGCTTGCAGCATATTGTGAGTGTAAGTTCTCAGACTCTCCATGTAAGGGAGCCTGGGCTGATTATGCATTTTGACAGGAATAAGTCAGTATTAATACAAGTGAGACAACATTGTCATGTGCCACATCTCTTCAGCCCACCTGAATCCCTGATAGCCCTGCAGAATGACCTGTTTGAGGAGTCTTGTGCAGATGCACCCAGAGAGGAAGGAGCAGAGCACATCTCTGCTGGACTGCCCAGCAATACTGCCATGTGCTGCCATGTGTCAGAGCTCCACAGGGCAAGGAAATTCTGACAAAGCTGCATTTTCAACCCAAGAGGAGCCATAAGCAGATTGTGAGACCTCAGTGGAGCCCACTTCATTGATATTTTGTGTGTGAATCCTCAGTTTCAGGCACAACTGCTGGGGCTGTGATTTTTTAAATACTGTCTACAGAGAGAAAGGTATTGTTGCACACTGTAATTCATATCCCTTTTCTCAGAGCTGTGCTTGGAATGAATGCAGCAGGTAAAAGGGCTTGAAAATTTTGGTCATGCATCATTCTTGTTTACACTGCTAAAAGGAAGGGTCTGACAAAAGATGGTGAATTGTGAGGGGCTTTTCATTATCCATCATTATCCCTGTGGGCCTCTGTGGTTGTGGGTAAATCATATTCCTTCCTTATTCCTATCTAGTCTTCTTATCATTTTATAAGACTTAATGTATAATGTGATATATATAAAAACATGTAGTACGATATATAGCAATAATGCTTCTTATGACAATATTCTTATTCCCGCTCTAACCTTACATGAATCACAGAATGGTTTGGGTTGGAAAACACCTGAAGATCATCCATCTCCAACTCCCTACCATGGGCAGGGATACCGCACATTAGAGCAGGTTGTTCCCAGCTCCTGTGTCCAACCAGGCCTTGAACACTGCAAGGGATGAGGCAGGCACAGCTTCTCTGGGCACCCTGTGCCAGCGCATCAGCACCCTCACAGGGAAGAGCTTCTGCCTTAGATCTTACCTGAACTTGCCCTGTTTAAGTTTAAACCCATTACTCCTTGTCTTATCACCGATGAAGTGTCCCTCTCCCAAAAGACTAAGTCTGTTGCTCTTCTTTTTGTGTGTGAGGTACAAGCAGAAGTGTCACCCTCCTCTTGTCACCCTAATACAAAAAGCACACTTTCTTGGCTGCACAGGCCACAGTGGCAGCCTGTCTTGGGTCACTCAATGGTTAGTACATGGACTTGAATTCTTACATGACAGCCTCAGCTTTGCTCCTGTTTTGACCTGACTCAATTGCTGTCTAGGATAGGGAAAAAAGTGTGCAGGAAGTGGGAACAAAATGTTGCTGTGCTCTCTTATCCCTCCAGTAGCTCATTACTTAACGTGTGAGTGATGTTGTAAAGTCCTGGCTTGCATTTATTCCAAATTTGGATGTGTTCTGGGCATGGAAACAGCAAGTGCCAACTGTAGAGTGATTGTCTTCTTTGTCTGCTACTTGGTATTAAGAAGAGGAGACAGAACAAGTCTTTAGCAGCAAAAAAGAAGGATGAAGAGAAATACTGTATGACTTGACCATTGCTTAAAGTGTGAAAGGTTGTGTTTACATATTTACACATACAGACAAGGATCAGCAGAAAAGAGACAGGCTAATTCAAGCCCTTGAGAAATACAAGAAGAATCTTGCACATGGTCTTCCTGCCTCACTGCTGAAGTCCAGAACTGTTTCTTCAAGCCAGCAGAAGGTATTGTGATGCTGAGATGCATGATAGAGACCAGCTTCCAAATTCTGCCAGTGGACCTCACCTCAATAGAGAAAGTCTTGTGAAACATTTCATTCTGACATAGCCCAGTGTCTCTTGGGGGCAGAAATCCCTCAGCAGGCTATATTTAGATTGTAAAACTTTCTAATTTGTGGAGAATTATAGTGGGTTTACCACTAGATTACTAATGATGCTGTTTAAAAAGAATGTCATCCAATTCAAACATGTGCATTGTTTTCATTTGTAAAACCTTTGTGTCCCACAAAGATAAACAGCAAAATGACCGGCCACAATCTCACCAGTGGTATTTATGAGGATAACAGTTGTTCTGTTTGACTTGAAACTCATGAGATGGAGTCCTGCTTACACCTGCATGGGCATCAAGGAGAGAGAATAGGAGATGCCACTGAGTTGCCACTGAGACATTAGTTCCTTAGATGAGAATGCACAATGTCCAAGGAAGGAAAAACCTCCTATTCTCCCTTTATGGGCCCTGGCGAGCAAAATGGAATGTTTCTATGTCATTTCCCAAGACTACTTATTGTTAGCATGCTCAACCTGGTAAAGAGAAGGAAGGCAAAAGAATCTAGAAACAGGTCTCTTTAACTAGCTCTAGCACAGTGGCAGGGTGGCTTTACTCCTGACTGTGGTTCCTGAAACTCAGCAAGTCAGACCACTTGGGACAGCTTGAAAACAGTTACTTAGAATTCCTCCTGTGTGAGTCAGTTTGTAGAAGACACTGTCTCCAGCACATTGCTTTTGTGCTTTTTCTATGAGTTATTTTGTCCTTTAACTTACAGGAGAGCTGCTCACTGTTGGAAACCGGTCATCTACATCCGATGTCTGGTCAGAACAACTGTTACAGAACAAAGAAAGTGCAACCCCACTCTGTATCTATTCAGAAGCTCAGTTCAAGGACTCTGATTCCAGCTCCTACTGCAACAAAGAACATACAAAATACTGCTCAGTATGCTTTGTCCCAAATTCCTGCTCACAGCTCTAGGACAGACAGGTCATCTGCTTCACCACTTCTGCAGTCACGCATGCATTTAGGCAGTCACAAGAGGAAGAAGGCAATTCAAACCTCTTTTAATAAAACATATTCTGGGGACCTCCTTGACAAACATTCCATTCACTTTACAGCAAAGGAGCAGCATTTTACACCTCAAATCTTAAAGACATCAAACCAATCTTTTCTTGTAAAATATAGGTATTACAATCCTCCTTCCCAAAAAAAGAGCTCCTCCCCTGGCAAACCATCGCTTAGATCAGCAGACATCAATAATGAAAAGAAAAGAGACTTGCACAGGTACTTTGTTTATACCTAAGTGCTAAAAGTTAAAGTCATTTTACTTTCAAGCGTGTCAGTTGAAGCATGACTGCTTTTCACTGTGCTTTTCATCTTTCAGGTTTTTAGAGGATGCCCATGTGAGGCCACATTCAGTTCACTTTCCTCAGCAGCTAGTTGAGGTTGGTGTACCCAGTTTGTTACAATGAAAAAGAATGGAGCTCACACACAAAAATTGCTTTGGTTGTGTAGAAATGAGATGGATAATTGTCGTGGTTTAAGCCCAGCTAATCCATTGTGCCTTGCACACGTGGGGGAGTGAGTGAGTGGCTGCATGGTTCTGAGTTACCAACTGGGCTTAAATCATGACTATCACTGGCTTTGAGGAATATATAAGAACAAAACCTAAAAATGAAATCATCTTGTAAGAAGTCAATAAGCCTGCAATTGAGAAATCTAGCTGGCATGGCTAGATAGGGTCAACAGACTGTGAATAAAATAGGAACAGGTAAAGTGATTGGTCTGAGAAACACAAATGAGGCATTTTGCAGCATGAAAAACCCACTGTATGCCAGCACAGATCTGTTATTTTCAAAGCAGGGCTTTTTCTTCCTCACTGCACTTCAGGTTTCAAACCCTTGTTTCAGCTGTAACCTGCTCTGAGTGGCCCTACCTTGGCAAGGAGTTGGACTGGATGCTCTCCAGAGGTCCCTTCCAACCCAAATGGACTTTGGAAGTTGCACTCCATTAGTCACCAGGATTTTTTTTAAGATTAATTTAGTGAATTTTAGTGCTCTTAAGAATAAGAGATCCTTAACAGGAGTCAAACCATGAATGACAGGGAAATTCTGTATTATTCCTTGGCCTTGCTTGCGCCTTTACAGAATCAGTGGTAAACTACACGGCTCAGCCAAGACAGCACAGGCAGGATTTGTGATAGCCCTATGCTAGCTAGAACTATTCCATTCCTTGTTCCAAGCACCAAAACCTTATTTTTCCAACACTACCAAGAGAAGATCCAATTGCCATTTTATAATCTGCAGCAAAAGGTAATTTCTATATCAATTTGGGTTCCTAGGTCTTCTTTCAAAGGTACAAATGTATTTTGCATGTCCTTTTAAACAAAAAGCTGTGTTATTTCACTGAAGTCTGCAAATATATTCTGGTTTGTCAGAACTTCTGATTTCCTTTATAGCCTTTGTATCATTTTTCAGGTTATACAAGCTTGTTTCCATTTGTACTAACACAAACCTACCTCGTAATAATAGTTTTTCACTATTTATATGTGATTCCAACCCTAACTATTCTATGATTCTATGATTGACACTCAAAACATGTATTTCACATGAGTTGGCATGTCATGTCAGTATGATGCTGTTATGATTTTGATGTGTTATGAAATCAGATCAGTTCCCATGGTTCTCTAAATGGAAATGTAAGATATTAATACAAAGATAATTATAACAAAATCTACTTTTCCTCTTTGTTTGTTTGTGCCAGACCTATGAATTATGGATCCCTGATTCTGAAATGCCACTTTCTTCACGATCACAACTTGAAGAAACGTGAGTTAAATATTTGTTTGTCCCTTTTAACTAAGTTTCCTATCAAAATATCAAAGTAGGAATCTAGTGGAACATTGAAAACATGGCACAAAAGGCAATTAGCAGTGGCTGAATGCAGTGAGAAGAAGGAACTCTGTAAGGGACACAGGATTCAGCTACTTGCTTGGGAAGTGTTGGAAGAGAGTTTCTGAGCCATGCCACCCCTCTTACTGTAGGCAAACTAAGTTAAGAATAAGTAAATAACAAAGAAATAAAAAGTGTTAATAATAATTTATCTTCTGATACACTTTGTGCATTGGGACTATTTTTAACTGATTATTCACAAAAGGCATAGATAGTCTTGGCTAATGAAGTTAATGGCTTAAAGTAATCAGGGAGTTGGCCAACAGAACCAGTCATTTTAAGTATAAACCTTAATAGTGAAAACTACAGACTACTAAATAGATTAATCACTTGGCTATGTTGGCACAATTCCTTATTTGAATTAGTTTAATCACTCTAAACCTGCTACCTCTTTGGATGGCATTGTAAACCTCAGTTGTCTTCAGTATGTGTTAAAGATGCTGACAGCTTGTGTATTTGTGTAGAGGAGTATCTTCACTTTCTACAAGATCTTACAAATGATATCTTGATAAGAAGTTGTTTTCATAAGGAGTAAGTGCTTCCAATTTCTTGTTTATTCCATTGAGTAACAGATATTTGACAATCATTCAATCAGTGTAAAGAATTGGTGGTTTTAAAGAGATTCGAATGAAACTTGTAATCAGTTGAATTTAATGAATACTATTGTGACTGCAGTTTACGGGAGCCATGATTTCAGCTGAGTAAGCTGAGCAGCAAGAAGTATTTTCATCCATCCTCATATTTCCCAGTGACTACTAATAGAAAAATGGAAACATCATGTGCTTTGACTTTGTATAGTGTGGTGATAGACATTATTGTTACCACAGTAACATCCCAGTTCCAGGTCAACCCAGTGCAGCCATGGAGCTGCAATGGGTCTTCGCTAACAAAGTGCATCAGAGCAACATTTTGTGTTTATGAGCTATTCATTAGGGACTGTAGTGATAGGACAAGGGGTAATGGGTTCAAACTTTAACAGGGGAAGTTTAGATTGGAACTGAGGAAGAAATTCTTTACTGTAAGGGTGGTGAGGCACTGGAATGTGTTGCCCAGGGAAGCTGTGAATGCTCCATTGCTGGCAGTGTTCAAGGCTGGGTTGGACATAGCCTTGGGTGGCATGGTTTAGTGGGAGGTGTCCCTGCCCATAGCAGGGGGGTTGGAACTGGATGATCTTAAGGTCCTTTCCAACCCTAACTATTCTATGATTCTATGATTTAGACTTCTTCCTCCCTCCTATAAGAACAAAATAAATAAATGCAAGAATTGCTTTCTTATGGATGTATGCACTAGAAAGTTAGTGATCAAGGCATAAAGACTAGAGCCAAATGCAAGCAGTGCTGCTGGTGACTAACTGCACTATCCTTTTCTGGTTTCATGTTCTGTCCATGAGATCCTGTTACACACATGCACCACCTTGCACTGCCATTTCTAATTGAAGTCTATGGTATCTCTAATGCTTAGAGAGCTGTGATAAACCACAGGTCTGTTGGTAGACTTGTGTGTGCTCCTTTTCTATGCCATTTCCTAACCTGCATCCTAAATGAGAGAAGCTCTTCCTCTAATAGAGGTTTTAACCCCAGTGTTTAAGATTTCAGTCTTTGCCAAGTGCTGTGCTTTGATGCTGGAGAGGTGCTAACCCCCTGAAATCAATCAAGCTGAGGCTGACACCAAACAAAGATATTTCCCTTTCAATCAAGAGGATTTCAGTTAAAATCCCTAAGGCTTTTTCAAATGTTGTTGGTTGGTTTTTTTTTCAAGTGGCCATTAATACAAGCGATTAGTTTGTTTTCTGAGCAGTCCGTTAAAGGTAATAGTTTTCCTCTTCCTTCAGAAGCAGCTTTCCAACTTCAAAGCCCAAATTAGAAGTGAATTTTCTAGTTACACTGGGA
The DNA here is from genome assembly GCA_032466535.1 of Forpus xanthops. Taxonomy (NCBI): domain Eukaryota; kingdom Metazoa; phylum Chordata; class Aves; order Psittaciformes; family Psittacidae; genus Forpus; species Forpus xanthops. Next base: position 56,765 of record JASSUY010054753.1, on the reverse strand, counting down.
GAAACATTAGTAGATTTGAAAACCACACATTGTAAAGGTTGCCAAGTATCATGCCTGCCCATACATACAGTTAAGAAGAAGATAACATTAAAATAAACCCCTAAACACCCCCTGTGTGCCAGCCTCCCTACTAACAGGATTAGTATCCTTCAGAAAATTGAGGGGTTTTGTCTATAGATAATGAAAACGCAATGAGAGAACACAAACTCTTACCTGGATGATGTGATTCGTGTTCTACATTCAGCCCAACTCAGAACACAGTGGGGCACTAAGGAGCCCGTGCTCAGGCTTGTAGGGTGAAAGGACTGCTCTGGTATCTTTAGATGGAGGTTGTTTAGATGCTGTGCACTCTTCCCTCAAAACCAGAGGTTATTAAAACTCATCCACTGTTTTCTTAGGTAGTCTCTAATAACAACTTGGATTTCTCTGCAGAATAAATGCGAGCAATCGATAGTAGCCTTTCGTCTCAAATCACAAGTTGAATTTCTAAATAGATTTAGTGACAGATTAGAAAAGACACAAATAATGGCTTTAGCTAATTTGCTGTTGGATTAATATGATAGACACATTTTTAAATCTCCATTTATTTAGGCCAGTTTCTCTACTGATAACATCTTAAATGCCCTCCCAATTCAAATACACAGTATAGAGCCAAAAGAGCTCTGCTGAGCCCTCCACTGCAGGTATTTTCAGCTTTTATGATTGCCTTAAAATGCAACCATTGGGTTATATTTACCTGAGTTATGATTATAGAACCTGGAAACCTCATTTTCCTACTCAGGTCTTCATTTTTACTGATGCTCATCACTATGAGCATGCTTTTTTTGCTTGCAACTGGTCATATACTATTAAAAAAGGATATGGAGAGCACTTTCTGAAGGCATCTCTTTTTCCCCCTTACACCTAGTTAACAAAAGTAGGAAAGTTCAGCCTTTGATGTTTCCCTTAGAAGGAAGCCAAAAAGCAGAGACAGTGCAAATGACCTTCAGAGGTCTACAAAGTATGCCTAGAGGCAATTTAAAGTCCTCGGGGTAATGCAGTATCCCAGACAAAGAAACAACTGCTATACATGAATCTAGGAAGCTGCTTGCAGTACTGGTCAGTACCCTCAGCATTTGCACCCAGTGAATGTGGTGGGACAGTGCTTGACCACAGCAAGACAGATTTAGGCCCCACTAAAATGCAGAGGGGGATGAAGAACACTAATACTCTTATATTTGTCTTGACTGTGGAAGTGGAAATTGGAATTGTGTATGTGAGACACAGTTCCTGTCCAACTGTGTGCACATGCAGTGAGAATATTCAACAACCTTCAAATGTGTAAGAACATATTTTTTAAATCCAAAGACAGGTATGATAGGGACAGGGCACAAGTGAAAAGCTGGGATGTATTTTGAGTGATCTGAAAGACAAGCTGAGTGGTAGTTCTCATTTGGAAGTATATGACCTTTGAACAGTCTCTGATTCGCAGTGATGTTACTTTTCATTCTTTTTTAAGGGCATTAGAAGATGCACATTGAAAGCAAGAGGCATAACCTTGATGAGGTGAGCAACAAAACATCTATTATTAACTATTCTGTCACTTCCAGTAGAAATGTTGTATATCAATGCTTAGCAACAATTTGTGGCAGATTGACTGCTATGCAATTTTAGTACAAGGTGAGGAGAAACTCATTCTTCAAAAGCAGCAGTAAGAGTGTTTTCCATGGACTGGTAAAGAGAGATTCCTTCGGTGCATTTTTGTCTATTAGTCTAATTAGGTTTCTAAAAGACAGATAACATACTTAACATGCAAAATGGCTTTAATTACGTAAAACCTGTTCACAAAGAATGTTTGTTGCTGCACTTTTTTGCTGGGACTGCTGTGCTCTAGAGTAGACCAGCAAGAGAGACTTGTTGGCTGTGACTAGATCCGGTAAGACCTTAGGTTTTAATAACTTGCTTTTAGGAGTTTGGGCTCCAGAGCAGAGTATAAAGCTCTAAGTTTAACATTAAGGCTCCTCTTATATAGTGCTTGCTGAGAAATACACAGCCCAAAATGCTAATCTGAACATCTCCCCTGCTGAGAAGGAAGCAGCCTATGGAGAGACAATAGGAAATGCCAGGCACAAATACACAGCCACAGTCCTGCCTACTCTACAATTCTGGCATCTTATATAGGATGAGCAAAAGCACCTCTACCTGTTTTAATCCAGATCTTAGACCTGGGTGTACAACTGTTCTTATAAAAATCAGACAGAACATGCTGTTTTCCTTTTGAAAGTCATTCACAGAGAAGACGGTATTAGCGGTGGTATTGTTATTGCTGTTATCCCAGACTGGTCAAAGCCCATGAAATGTAAATTCTTTCTTCTTTACAGTCTTTGTAGTAAAGAAAAAGACAAGAAAGAAAAACACATTCCTAAGGGCCTCCAACAGAACCACAAGATCCACAGAAGGTTCAAGAGTTTAGTCACAGCCTTCCACATGCATTGCCTGCCAACTGCTTGTCGGAGGGTCCCTGCCCAGTGCATAGGGCTTGGGTCTGTTTCATCCCACACTTATCCCATGTTCTGCAAGGAGTTACACTGCCAACTGTAGCCTTGAGAGGGATTTGATGGTTGAGACCTCCTCTAGATCTGACTTCAAAGGCCTCTATACAAAAAGGCATTTCATTTGGTCTGAATTTGGTTCATTTGATGATGGACAGGCATTTGGAATTTGCATCCTAAAGCTCGTATTGCTGCAGCAGATTCAGGTGGGAACATTTTTGAGGAACTGGTATAGTGAGGCTTTTAAATGAGCTACCTTTGCTTATTTGTTTCTGCAACTTTGGAATGCTGCCATTTAGAATTGTACTTCCTTCAACACCAGCCATGTGGAGGTTACACGTGTGTTTTGCATGACACGTAAATAACCATCAAGGGAATTGTAAGGTTATTAGAATGCAGAAGGTTATTTGGTCTTTCAAAGCGCCACAATTAGGAGAGAGATGGTGTTTTGGTATCTGTTTAGATGCTGGTCTGACTGACAGTCAGTAGGTGGCAAAGTGTTTGAGGAATAGTCTGATGTGAAATTAGTGAATTTTAAATCAGTTTTGTGGGAGAGAAATCAGCAATGCAATTCAGTTTGAGGATATGCAATTTACAGCTGACTAGGGAATGCTGAGCATGTTTGTAAGGTCAACTCCTGCTCTCAGCACCTTAGAAACAGAGCTGAGAACCCTTTAGCAAGAGACTGAAGATCCTTGATTCCTTCCAGAAGGATAAGTTTGCAATCAGTAGTGGGTTTTTAGCATATCCTGTTGCAACATGTTTGATATATTTCAATGTGGTGTTCTGCACCTCAGGAGAGCTTAAGCCTCCCATTTTCCTCTCCAAAAATACTGTCTGAAGACTTTAAAGAAATTCACCAAAGAGAAGTAAAATTTATTGGCCAAGAACAGATTGAAAGTATTTTTTAAACCACAAATTTGCATGTTTAGTCATGCAATGATGAAAGGAAGAAGACCAAAACTGCCTCTATTTATTAGAAGGATGTAGCATGCACAGGAGAAAGCAACGTCCTTTGAAGAGATTAACTGAATAGTGTAAGTGTAATCTATGCCAGGAGAAGCTTGTGGGCAGTTTATTAGAACAGAATTTATTCTCCCATAAGAGAAGTAATGGAAGTTGAATCACTTTGAGACCTTTAAAAGTGAATTGGCCAGGGGCTGGAAAGGAATTCCAGAGTGAATAGACTTTTTGTCCTACAAAAATATGTATCTTTCATTTTGTTGTCTTCAAATGCTTTTTATTCACTATCACTGCTTTCTGGAGCACACAGACAAAATAATGAGATGGAAACATTTGTCAAGGTCTTTGCAGTGTTTTGGTTTGGGTTCTTCTTTTTTACCCATGCTGGATGCCTTCCCCTGTTATTTGGGTGCTTCCTTCTCTGGGCTCTGCTTTTCTGTGTGTTTTCTATCCAAAATCAACACCCTCTCCAAATTCCTGCTGACACTTACTTCAGCATAGTGTCTGAGACCTATTTCCTAAAACAACCTCCACTCTGGTCTACTGCCACTTCATGCATCATGAGGGTGCTTAAACCCATCCAATTGCATTGCCTGACCCAATGTCCATGTTCAGCCAGTCAGTCCTTACCTCTTACCAGGGAATTTGTGGCTGTAGTACTTATAGCCTCTTCTCCAGCTTTCAGAGGGCAGCACCATCCCCCTTCCAGGGAGAAGGTTATACATTCAATGGGTCTTTACATGGTGACAGAGGAGAAGAAGAAAGCAATCAATTACCTTATTTCCCTGTTTGGGGAGAAGTAACTGCATAGCCATGGAGAGAGTGAAAGAATATAGAAAGCACATAGAGAAAAGGACAGTGCCTCAAAGACAAGAGCCTTTTAAAAAGACCAGCACCTTCACCTTTGATGCTGTGCTCTAGGTAACTACATGGCATAGCTATTGGTGTAAAAGAGGGCAGAGAGGGCAGTTCTTTCACGACTCCAGCCCACAGCAGTTTTCAATCTAGTTCATCAGATATACCTGAGAAACAATTTGCTTTAAAATACACCATTTCAAATAGCGTGCCCAGGAGAAAGCATGCACCACTGCTCCCATCAAGATTTATTTCTGCTGTTCACATGGTTTACTACCACTGCAGACTGCATTCTGCTTAGAAATCTTCAGCTGAGGGCTCCTTTCTCCTACCCAGCCCCAGAGGTTCAAACATCGCTCTATGTTTTAGAACTGTATTACTTTTCAGCACACTTATTAAGAAATGGGATTTTCTGTAACAGATTCCCACAGAGCAAACAGTGAAATGGTAATGGTGGGGAATTGGTTTCCTTACAGGAAAGCTTGCAAAACTGTTCTTATCTAGCCACTTGCTCAAATCCAACAGCAGGTATAAAACACACCTTTAGAAGTGCAAGGGTGCTTTTTGTACATAAGAGTGAGCTCAAACCCTGATCCATACTCAGATGCAGTTCAAGAAGCTATCAATTCCATGAGAAATATTTCCTTAACAAGAAAAATCCGTTCTGGTTCTTGCTACGAGGTACAGGCAAAAGCATAGCTCTTTAAATCCAGGAAAATAGAAAAATATCACTTCTGGGCTTGAACTAGCCTCTGAAATGGGTCTGTAAGTGCATCATTTCAGGACATTGATGGGAAACCAATACTGCAGGGGTGCAGGATCTGATGCCCATCTATCTTCCAGGGAGCAAACTGCTCCAGGTAGCTTATTTCCTTAAGTTTTATCATATAAAGCCAAAAGCTCCTGAAGATGCAAAGTAGTGTCTGAAACTTGCTTTATGCTTTTTTAGGAAGATCCTAAAGTGCTCATTCACAAAAAATGCAGCATAAAGACCCCAAAAGACTGACCTCGGGTGAGAGGTGTTTGGTAACACATGCAGCTTTGCTACCAAACATTTCAGGACAGGAACATGGAACAGCATGAACAGCTGAATGGCACAGTGGTGTGAAAGCTGAAAGGGCATCATACTCAGAGAATCGCAGACTGGTTTGGGTTGGGACTTTAAAGCTGATCCACTTCCAACTCCTGCCATGGGCAGGGACACCTCCCACTACAGCAGGTTGCTCCAAGCCCCTGTGTCCAACCTGGCCTTGGACACTGCCAGTGATGGGGCAGCCACAGCTTCTCTGGGCACCCTGTGCCAGCGCCTCAGCACCCTCACAGGAAACAGTTTCTGCCTAAGAGCCTAGCTCAATCTCCCCTCTGGCAAGTTAAAGCCATTCCCCCTTGCCTCATCCCTGCACGCGCTTACAAAAGATCCGCTCAACCTAATAAAATCATTTGCTTTGATTACTGTGGTTATAACCACAGTGATAAGACCTGGCAGGAAGTGTCATAGGGTCTTCCATAGCCGCTACTGGAAAGGTCTATTTTTGCATTTCTAAGGAAATAAATCCTTTATGATGTACCACACCCCAGCACTACCCTGAGTCACACTGAAGCAGACACAGGGGAAGGCACCTCAGCTTAATCCCTGGCACTATCTCCTGCATGTTCTTTGCTCTTCCCTTCTTCCAGTGCCATACCCTTTCTACTTAGCCCATCACATCTCCTGGGATTGCCTTAGGAGGAGATGTATCAGCTGAAAAGAGTAATTTAGATTGCTAATGCAATAATTACTGGCTTAATCATCAAAGTGCATAAGCAATTTACTAACAGTCCCTTTCAGCACTCTGCACTGGTACCATTGAAACGCAGGTTTTTGTAATGTACCATAATTAGATACTGCGCATGGGAAAGTTTTAAAAGTAAACCAGTAAAAATGAAAATGACTGCTCTGAGATGAGCACAGGGCCCAAAGTTTATTCTTCTCATAAGAATATGTCAGTGGGCTGGTATGTGGAGACTTTCTTCCAAACCAGTACTGACCCAATGGCCCCATCATAAACAGAAGGGGGAATGTCTTGTGAAATGAGTTCTCTTCTGCATGGGACTTAAAGAAGGAATCTTCAATTCTGACAAAGTGGCACGGCTAATATTTACAGAAGTTCCAGCATGAAAAGTTTCATCTCAGTGTCCTAAATTTTGTCTAAGTTTCAGACATGCTCTTTTCACTGACTGCTCTGGCAGTACATACTGCACAGCCAAATAGACTGAAATGTTGCTCTGGTTCTTCCCATTCCATACACACATTCAGCTGTGTGTGCAGTGGCAAACAGTGGGGGAACTAGATGATAATAAGGTCTTTTCCAACCCTAATTATTCTATGATTGTATGATTCTACATGTACACAGGTACATTATGTAAACCAAGCTTTCCATACGTGAAGACAACTGGGAAACAAGGACTGTAGCAATAGGACAAGGGGCTTAAACTTAAACAGGGGAAGTTCAGGTTAGATATAAGGAAGAAGTCCTTTACTGTAAGGGTGGTGAGGCACTGGAATGTGTTGCCCAGAGAAGTGGCGAATGCTCCATCCCTGGCAGTGTTCAAGGCCAGCTTGGACAGTCTTGGGTGACATGGTCTAGTGGGAGAAGTCCCTGCCCATGGCAGGGGATTGGAACTGGATGATCTTAAGGTCCTTTCCAACCCAAACCATTCTGTGACTCTATGAAATACAAACAGATGACAACATACTCTTTACACCTGCATTGCTTACAGCTTTGGTTACTTCAGCACTGAAACCAAGCCTGACCCAGACCATGCTTTAGTTATGTCAGCAAGCTTCAAATGAGATCTAGAGGGGAAAAGAAAGGAAAAGATGACAGTCACATAGTTAGAGCACGGATCAAATCTGCTAGCTCAGCACTGTGCAGGTCTGGCCACAGTTCTGAAACTCCTCAGCCTTCCATAGCCTTGGCTGCTGTACTGGATTTTTCCCTTTTGGTGAAGGTTCACTTTAGCAGTCAACTCAAACAGAGCAGGGAAAATAGAAAGTTACCCTATACTATTTACAAAGAGCAGCCTTGCAGACAGCTTTTAATGACTTTTAAATCACTGCAGAAATTATTACAAGAATCGATTTAGAGCAATGGAAGAGGTTTTGAAGTTGCTCTTTACACTGTTCTTGGGCATTTCTTAAAGTCTATTAAGGCCAGAAACTTCTCAAAAACAAACCTCCTGACACTGAAGATCACAAATCTCATCTGTCATTTTATCAAAGTATATGGACACAGAAATCCCTAGCATAAGGAGTCTAGATTATGTGTGTTCTGAAAACTAGTGAGGTGTTCAGAACTAATATAACACTGAACTAGAAAAGTGATTCTTTTGAAGCATTGGTTTCCAGCTCCATTATCCATTGTCCTTAATATGTTTCAACAAGAACTACTCATTTTCTGTTAAAGTGCTTCAGATTCAATATCCATTGTAAAGCCCTTTAAACTGAACTGGAGTTTTAAGATTTTCCCAGTAGGTTTCTCAAAATCTGCCCATTTTTTGCCCTTTCCACATGACAGGTTCTAGACTCCATTTTAAGTCATGAATACCCACATATCAAAGAGAGGCCACCATAATTATCACCTCTTAATAAAGTAGAACTCTTTGGGAATGCTCTACTAATCCTAATTGATTAACTCGTAATCCATTTTCCACTGGATTCATTCTTAATGTAATAGTAATCATTTCCTCAGCCTTCAGCAAGTCAGCCCACACTGGTTACGTCCATTCTGCAATCATCTGCCACTCAGATAGGTGAAGTGTCGAACTGGTTACTACCAGCTGGAACCCAACCTGTGGGCCACATATTTCATCACCATTTTCCCATCTCCCATGACAACTGTATTGGATCATTGGTGTATGTACCTTATGATCTCTGTAAGGCTGAAATAGATAAACACATGGCATCACAAGGAAATGGGTTTTTCAGAGAAAAAAAGCAACCGATTTTGCTCCAATGAATTCTGGAACATCAAACTGCTGTCACACTTGGTACATGGTAGGCATAACTTTAGAGCCCAGGCTATGATTTAGTAGCAGTTTTCCACATTGTTTTTACAAAGAAAAGGTAAATTTGCTGCTAACTTCTGCAGCATGTTTTATGGAGCTCTGCTCCATGGTAGCTTACTGCATGTCGGCTCTTATCTTCCCACAGGCACTTAGAATAGGTCACACCGAGCAAAGGTGGGTGAAGGGGACAGCCAAGTGCTTTCAAGCAGTTACCTGCACGATAGATGCCTAAAGATATTCCTCTACAAGCACGGAAGCACCACAGATGTTGCTCAAGCATTGCTAGCGCTATAATAGCTGAGGTCTTGTAAAGCAGTGCTTGCTTCTAACTCTGTCTGGTATTTAGCATAGACGGAAACTGCTCTTGCAATGTTAAAACTGAACTCTTCACTGCAAAGTTCAAGACTGTTCTTGTAACGTGTTGTGAAACCTGACTAGCCCCTCTTGTGCCGTTACTGCAGCACTGTTAGAGGCATATAGAATCATAGAATCAACTCGGCTGGAAAATTATGATCAAGTAAAACCTTTACCCCAGCACTGCCAAGGCCACCACTGAGGGCCTCATCTGCATGGGTTTTGAGCACAGCCTTTTGCCATCGCTGGCTGAATAAATGATCAGCTGTTTTGCTTACCTACGCTCACTGCAGTTTCGGTTTGATACTGGATTGCTTTTCCTACCTCTTCTTCAGTCTCACCTCTGTGCCGCTTCCCAGCATAGGATGCCTTTTCCAGGGAGATGCAGCTGTAAAAAGAGATAATCTGGACTGCAGAATTTCTTGCAAATGAAAAATAAAGTCCCTGCGACTACAGTGAGCTAAAGGAAATAAATGAATGAGATAGTGGGGACAAAAGTGAAACACCTACTGAACTGAAACTTCATTTCAGGCTTTTTCTCCAGTTAATTAAGTATTGAGGAAAATGGATGCAGAAAGCACATTTTAAAGCAATCAAGTACTGCCAGAAATCAAACCAGCAATTTGAAAAGAGAACAACACTGCTCTCTGCATCTGACGAAATAAGCTATTTGACAGGGAACAATATGTGCAGTACTGGTTAATTGAGAGGTGAGGAGAAGAATAATCATAGCTACATTACTGAATTTATAGAAGTATCTCCAGCGTACCACAGGGACGATATGAATGTGTGGAATCCTCCTGCCTGCTACATCAAGCCAGCAATCACTTTGGTTTTTACAATGCACCCTAGGCAGCAATGCAGAAATAGCAACTGTGGTGGCTGAAACTGGGAGCCTTGCCTTGAAAATGCCTGTAAAATCCCACACTGCTGTGAAGAGATACGGGATAAGAAACAAGTGGAGGAGAAATCTCCATTAACGCTTGCTGTCCTTTGTTAGAGCTCAGGGTTTGGTACAGCCCTTTACCGGTTGACCGAGTATGGAACATGGGTATTCCAGCAGCATTCTCTTTCCTGCAGTTGATTCAATAACCTTCCATTTTCCCCCATGTCATTTCAGCACATTTAAGTGATGCTTCCATCGCAGGCAGCATCCTGCTGCGTCAAAGAAAGCAGCAATAGGGACCAAGACACCTGAACAAACCAAACATTTGGTACCCTCCCATTCATACTGAAAACATAATGTAAGAGGATGTGGAGTTAATGGGAGATTATTATTCAGATGCTTTGATATAAGCCAATAACTACATGTCACAGGTTGTTTTAGCAGAAAAGTTGTTGATTTGAAGATAATATCAGAAGCCAGACACTAAACAAATAAAAAGAGAAGTAAAAGAGCAGCTAACCAATTTAAACAAGCACATAAGCAAGTAGATCTTGGAAACACAATTCTTTCCCTCTGCAATTCTCACAAGGAATTGACAAGAAAAACAAACCCAAGTGGATAGAGCATCGGTCATTTCCATTAGTACTTTCAGCCTCTATGATCTGAATCTAAGTTAATTAAAAAGGATGCAAACTGCTTCTCAGGAGAACTAAAATCTTTGATCACTCAGTGCCAGCCAATGACTGAAGCCACACATACCTTTACATATCAACAACAGTACTGAAAACAGGTTATTTTTCAGCATGAGGTCAAAAGAATACAGAACATTTCCCTTTCTCGACAGTGAACAAAATCAAAGCAGTCCCCAACCACGATTAATAATTTCCCACTCCCCCATTTTGCCTCTAAAACCAAAACACATCTGTAATCTGATGTGGATACACAGACTTCATGAACTAGTCAGTCTTCCTTCACAATGTATTTCATTACATGAGAAACTCAGCAGGCCTCCTAAATGGAAGGAACCCTGAAACATCAGTAATGAAAGCAGATTCTCACTAAGCTTTCACCTGTTTATGAAGTAGCAGAAAAGCAAAATACAGGAAACTGCTGATGTTTCTGTGCACCCATCAGTGCACTCACTTAACTATTCCAGCAGCTGAATTGTTAAGCCAGCTGCATTGAAATCCACTAAACAGTTCTGGTTTATAGCTGCACTGTATTTTTCTAAGCTCTATAGAACTTCTGGACTCTATCAACAGAAGTGCTTGGGTGTGCCTAAAAGTGTGTCAGAGAACATGCACACACACAAATACATATATAATAGAGAAGATATGCCCATCTCCTGTCTCTAGAACTGCAGATATAGTCTATTAAGGAAATTCACACATTGCTTTTGAATATTGCCATTTCTATCTGCTTTCACACCAGTTCACCATGCATTGAGGTGTCAATAGCTTTACAAATCTCAAACAGCTTTTTTTCAGTTACTGTTTTCTGCAGAAAACTTTTTTTTTTGTAATTTGGGGCTATTTAGGATGAGGTAGCAAAAGCAGAGGGAGCTGGAGTCATTTTAAGAGTCAGACACCTGAAACATCAAAAGCAGGAACACAGGAGTGGCACTTGGGCCATGGAGTGACTATAGAGTGTTTATGTCAGTCAGCTGTGTTTCCCTGTCTAAAAGGAACTCACTTGCAATATATGGTACTGTCCTGGGGTCCAAGTACTAACTAAGCTTAAAACACAATGAATACAAAGAAAATCTCCATTAGGTGTGTGTTGCACTTCTCTGTCAAGGTTTTAGGGCAATACAGCATTATTGTTCAATACACATGCCTGGGACTAAACAGATTTGGATTCATGACCACTCCACGTGGTATTTTGATTCCTCTGTTTAAAGTATATATATTTGCATCAATTGTTGGGTGCATCAACAGGATTAGTAAACTGGATAGTAAGAACATGTTTCCTCTTTCAGCTCCATCCTTCTCTGCCACTGGTTGCTACTGGACTGGCAGACGCTCCTGAGTGAGCTTGCTGTGAGCCAGCAAAATTAGTGGCAGCAGCATCTTGCACAGGAGTGGAACTGCAGTGCAACACAGAGCATCTTCTGGAAGCTGATACTTGAGAAAGAAGCACTGGCCTATAATTTGATAAATAGCACTTCTCCTACTAAGGATTAGTTTGTGAAGGTTCTGTACAAACTCTACTCTAATGGTAGATGATGAGACAGTAGTCATGTCCTGGGAAGCACAGGGCTGTCTCAGGCCAGATACTGCTGTGTTATTCCTGTGCTCGAGGCTTGGGGAGCTCCTGCTCAACTCTGCAGGTGAGCGTACTCCAGAAATCAGGGCAGGATCTGACCTGGCAGCATTTCAAATTCCGACATAGGAGAGATCACTTCAAATATCGTTCCTTAATATTAATGATGGAAGAGCAGCAGCTAAACAAATCTCCTTTTATGTTTTCATTGCCAGGTGAAAAGGAGAAGAATAGTTTAAAGCCTGAAGAAAGAGCTGAACATCATGAACCAACCAGACCCTTCCATCAGCTATAAGGGCACATGGCAAACAGACACCAGCATTCCCATGACATGCTTCTAAACTTGTAACTTTGAGCATTGCAGAAAGCATTCAAAATTAGTCCAGGACATCAGGCTAAATTTTACACCAATTACCATGCAAACCTCATGCAAACAGGAAAAGATCCAGCTAATGCATGTTCCTGTGACATAACATAGCATCACTATGGGAATAATTGGGTTAGCTTGCCAAGAACCACCAAAAAACACTTCTTTACACAGACTTTCACAATCACAAAGCCAAATAAGAAGCGTCCTTTTATTTCTTATGGAGAGCTGACACTGAGAAAACACATCCTATGCAATCCTCTCACTAGGAATTCTGATGAGGCACTTTGATTTACAAAGAGATTGGATATTAAGGTTCTGATACAGCCCTCAGAACCTGTGGTCTCATCAGTTTGCAATAGGATGTAGAATATGAAATCCCATTTTCAAGTGATTTAGGTATTAATCAAAGTAACTTAAGATCTCTTCAAAATCTTAGCCTATGTTAACTCCTATGCCAAAAGCTAAGTATTTCAATACATAGTAGTTACTGGAAAATAACAGGCATTGTAATCTTTCAAAACACAAATGCTTACTGAAATCTAAAGGCTTCTAAAGCACAAACATGGCCAAGTAGGAAAATATGTAACAACTAAAGCCTCAATCCTTTCTTCTAGTAATATTTACTTATTATAACATAGTTGTTTAAATTTGTCTGGTTAAGATTAGGCAGCTTTCTAAAGATAGATGTTTTTTTCCACACTCATCTCCAAGCGGGACACTTTTCAAGGCACGGGATTAAAATAGAACAATCACTAGGACAAACAAATCACACTAGTTTTGGGTTGGGTTTTTTTGCTGTTGTTTGCTACTAATGTGTTTTCACACCCGTGCTTCTACCTCAAGATACAAAACCTTATCTGAAATAATGCAACTTCAATGAGCAGCTTTGGTGGTACACGGGCAGAAGATGAAACCATCAAAATGCATCCTTTAAGCTGGGCCTCTTTCAGCTGCCCGGGAAGATGCCTGTAGGCACAGTGCCACAAGGATTGTTCTAATTACCCAATGCTTCAGTTAACAACCAATTTGAGAGGTTTAAGAAAAAGCCACAAGATCTATTGATCCCACCCCTAGCTATATCTAGTTACTGAAGGATAGCTTGTATGTGAGGTTCTTGTTGGAATATTCTGTTAGACATGAGACAAATGCTGAATTTCTTCAAAAGGTTTTTCAGTTTGAGTAGATTATTTGTCCTTATAAACTGCATTCTAATAGACAATGCTGTAAGCAAGGCAGAATAACAGTGTGTATGTAAATAGAGAAAACCACTCTCCTTTGCATGTAAATAACTCAAGTAAAACCTTATATTTGTATCATTAGAGAAGCACTTGTTACTTTGAAAGGTCAACTTGAAATAAAAGTGTTGTCTTTTAAGCTAAGGAATCTTCTTCAAGAAGCAGAAACATTATTACCCATTTCTGTTGAAAGGAGAAGCATCTTTCTGATAGAAGAATAATGTGAAAATGCCTCTCTGCTGTGCAGTTTGGAGTCTTAGGGCACTACTGCTCATGTACAGGAGCTTGATTTTCCTAATACCTGGGTTTGGCAGACAAGCATAAGCAATATGAATGACTGGAAAGTAATTTCTGTTCAGTTGGGTAATGACTGATTTAGTTGATGCCAGCCTTTTCTCTTACAGAGAATTGCTCTATGCTATTGAGCAAGCCAAATTAGACCTTTGAAATCCACAAGTATAAGCTGGTTGTGCTGATCTTACTGGTAATGATCCATCCAAAATTCAAATGCACTATCATGAACTAGATGGAGTTAGTTTCTTAAATTATTGACACCAGAACCTTAAATGCTATTTCCAGGTGCAGTACCTTCTTTTGGGATCTGAAATAGGATTTTTCTTGAATGAAAAGGGCCTAACTCACAGTGTTTTATGCAGGTATTTCTTGTCACCTGACCATTTCTCCATCACATCCACACTCATTACAGTAGGACCTCGTCTGCAAAGCTTCACATATGAAGTGACACATTTGAGGCCAACCATTGTCAAGGTAAAAGGTAACCTGCAGAGAATCAGCAGGCATCCGTTATTGGTAGAGCAAGGCACAGCATGCTGTGATGTCCTTTCTGGTTCATAGTGTTCCCCTCAGCTTGCTGAGGATTGCTGGCTGGTCAAGGGCCATTTTGCAGAGGTGAAGATGAACGTTGTAAGACCTTCAGGTACAGTCAAAGCCAATACATACTGGGAAGTACAAAGACACGGACTGGTAGGTGCTTAGTCTCAGGGTAAACAGATAGTCCTCTCCGAGTTTGTTCCCACTGGGTCTCATCCCCCTTCGCATGATGTTCTTCCATCTGGAAGAAGGGATACCAGTGTGTTGGAATTATGCACTGAATTGTCTTATATCTGATTTTATGTTTGTTTTTTCACTCACAAATGAAGTCAATGGTTCATTTTGAATTATCCAATACTGGTTTCCTCATTTGTCCTGGAACCTAATATTTTTAAAGATACTTTGGTGAATTCAGTTTCCATTTGTAAATCAACCTGGGCACACAGTAAACATGACAACAATGAACTCTGTGGCAACATGTAGTCCACTTTTTCCATAGTTTAATTTTTTAACAGATTTACGAAGAATTATTTACCAGAAATTCTACAGAAGTTCATTTAAGCTGTTTCTCCATCATTCCATAAGCTTCAGTGACTATTGATGTTAGTAAATATTCAAGAACAAGCCCTGAAGAGCCCATCTATTGTTCGCCATTGCATAAGAGAAAATGGTGCTGTCTGTGTAGTTCTGCTATGTCACAAACTGGGTTTGGATCATCAGTTATTCTGACCTGTGATCAAGTCCACACCAGTTTACTGCACCTTACAATTTTCTTTTTGCTCGTCTTGCTCAGGTAGTCCTTGTTGGTTTAGAGAATTTTTGGCTTTGTGCTTCATAAGACCCTCCATGGTATTATCAGAGGCAGTTGTTGTGGATTGCTTATACGGGCAAAGTGGTGACCTTGAAGTAGATTGCATGGGTGAAAAAGCTGTTACTGTTTGGGACTTTTCTTCATCATAAACCTGTAACACAAACAAAAATGTCCTGGTTTACTGGCAACAGAAAACCATGGGTCAAGAGACTCACTGCAGAAGACTAAACATTGGGAATTTACAAAAACCATATATATACACACTGAAAGTATCTTGAAGACATTCATTCCTTTGAATGTACAATACATTAAGACTTGATATTGTTTTGGTGTGGTGTAAGATGGAATATCTGCAACACAGCTGGCAAGCTATTTTGCTAGAAGCAGAGAAAAGCTAAACTAGGGACAGTACTCAATCTATTTACTAAGGTACCAGGTATAGAATCATAGAATAGTTAGGGTTGGAAAGGACCTTAACATCACTTAGTTCCAATTGCCTGCCATGAGCAGGGACATCACACAATAAACCCTGTCATCCAAGACTCCATCCAACCTGGCCTTGAACACTGCCAGGGAAGGAGCATTCACAATTTCTTGGCCAACTTGTCTCAGTGCCTCACCACCCCCACAGCAAAGAGCTTCTTCTTTATTTCTAACTTAAACTTACTCTGTTTAAGCCTGAACCCATCACCCCTTGTCCTGTCACTACAGTCCCTAATGAAGAGTCCCTCCCCATCATCCTTGCAGCCCCCTTCAGACACTGAAAGTTGCTCTGAGGTCTCCACGCAGCCTTCTCTTCTCCAGGCTGAACAGCCCCAACTTTCTCAGCCTTCATACAGGATGTGCTCTAGCCCCTGATCATCCTCATGGATGTTGTGTGGGACAGCGTCAAACGCCTTGCACAAGTCCAAGTAGACAACATCAACTGCTCTGTCCCTATCCATCAGTTCTGTAGCTCCATCATAGAAGGCCATTGACTTGGTCAGGCAGGATTTCCCCTTAGTGAAGCCATGCTGACTGTCACCAACCACCTCGTTGTTTTTCATGTGCTTTCCAGGAGAATCTGCTCCAAGCTTCTGCCATGCACAGAGGTGAGGCTGACTGCTCTGTAGTTCTGTGGGCCTTCCATTTTCCCCTTTTTGAAATCAGGGGTTATGTTCCCCTTTTCCAGTCGTATGCAACTACACCTGACTGCCATGATGTTTCAAATACAATGGGCTGTACCATGTCCCTGCCCATGGCAGGGGCATTGGAACTAGATGATCTTAAGGTCCTTTCCAACCGTAAGTATTGTATGATTCTATGGTTGTATCCAAATACTGCACTATGCACTGAGATCTGTAATTCATTTTCCCTGTATGCATTCTGCAAACATAAACCGAAGTTGTCACTTCTTTTGCTGACACCACTGCTTTCACATTTTGACTGATGTGCAGTCAAAGCACTCCATTTAAATTCTACATTAAATTCACATAGGAAAGGAAAAAAATTTGCCTATGAAAATGATGGCACATTTTAAACACCTTGAGAAATTTGCAAGAGTTTGAAACTGAGTGTCTGGAATGAGGTACATATACGTACTTGTCAAAGGCAAGGAAAGAAGGCTTATTTCACTTTCAAAATAAGACACGTACTTTATTGTATTAATAGAAAATATAAACCAACACGTTTTAATGGTTTCAACAAACAATGAAAGGGTATTCTGAGCAATTCCACCAGAGATTCCCAGCTGTACACATATACCCAGCAGTGTCCAGGAGAGAAGCACACAGATTCCTGCAGCTGTTGACTTTGGCATACTTACAGGTGGTGGAACAAAACAACCCTGAAATCTGAATGTCTCCTACATAGCTGAGGGTAAGGAGTAGCCTGTCCTTAGACCCAGACAATACAAGCTTTGGCAAAGAGTAGGATTGCTTGGGAAATACCTCCCCCAGGTAAAGTAAAACCAGTTTATTACTGATAGCTTGTTATTTGCTGTGACCTTGGCCATGGCCAGTGAGAGCTACAACAAGCTTACACCAGCTGGGAGGTGATTATTACACAACTTTTTGTGTCCAAGGATGCCTTTCTTTTTTTCACTACTTTATGTCTTTAGAAGCATCATCCTCAGTTTGTTTCTAAAGCTACAGGGAAACATACGCAAATGAGTGCAAATAGGATTTATTGGTGTCACTTAATGAAACAGTAATAGAACAGAGCTCCAGGCAATGTCTAATAAGCAGCAAAGTTTGGCAGGTAAGGTAGTTAACCCTTGAAACAACATACATGAATTCAGTGGATACACTCTCTTCAAAATGCAGATTTCCCACTGATATATATATATATATATATATACAAAACAAGGGAATATTTCCATGTAACCTGGCAAACTGGAAGAGTTTTTATCTAGTGGCATATTTCTGTGTTGCCCTCATGTAAACAAGTAGCAAAATACAACAGCTATTCTCTTAGTGCTCAACTGGAGATAGCATCGTTAAAAGCTTTGAAGATTTCAGACCACAAAAGACGTATTTCTGCCCTAACATTTCTCTCTGATCAGCAAAGTGTTTGCCTCTGCTTAGAAAGAATACGTTATGCTGATGTTCTGTGAAGCACTCAGCAGTGTGTACTGAAAGTTAACGCAGATTTCAGTTACTAAATGATTTTTTTTACTAAAAATCAGCTTTCAAACCCTAATTCTAGTATTTATTTGTTCTGATAACCTTAAAATCTGGTAAGCACTAACATGAAAGTTTGGTTTCTTTACTATCTAAATGTTCCCTATTTGTGTGTTTAGCAGCATCTCAACTATCTGTTCTTATTTTACCACATCTTGAACCTGAGATTCCAAGAAAAGTCGTTAGGAGAAAATGTTAAGCATCAATTCAGACTCCCAGAGCCTCATCCTTTTGCTGTTTACATGTTCTGAAACCTAAGAAACCACAGTATAATAGCTGCTTGTTAATATCCATCATAAGAAACTGAAAACATACCTGTATTTAATCTACATTACTAGGTGGGTTTCCCTGTGAAGTCACAGATTACATCAAGGGAACAACTTGCAGGTTGCTAATGTGGTCAATACCTCTGGCATGTTTTAGTGGCTCACTATCTAAGATCTTATCTTTACCACCTGATATATCCTCAAACTTACTTGGCAAGACAAATACATTTTATGAATGTATTAGTTTTCCCCACAGCTTTCATACTGATGTACAGTTTTAAGGTACCTTTTGTGGTTTGCTGCCACCAGATGTCGAAGATGAGCGCTCACCGAGGTTATCTGGTCTGTGTTTCTGTACATCTTGCATAGGCAAAGGCAGTTTCTCACTTGGGGAAGCCAGATGGGGACTGGTTCTTAGGTTTAGGGTGGCTCGATGTAAAATGCAGGGGCTCACCTTTCCACTGGTGATATCAGCAAACCCTGAAAAAGAAACAGCTTTATTAAAACCAGCCAAATAAGTTACACTTCCTCAAACAGATCACCTCTTTTTTCACAACGAAGCTAAAAATAGAGGAAACTAAATTTGTTCTATTGAAGAAAATGGACCAAAAAGTTTGCTGAACAGATCTTGGATATCCCAAAACACATATGCAAGCCCTGGAAACAGTAGGCAAGGTGCAAGAGTGATTTGACAGCAAAGCTTTTCACTGTTTGGTCTTCTTATTTACAGGTACATTATTACCTAGAGAATAATCACATAAACATAGTGATGTTATCAGAATTCCCTCAGAACACAATATGGTGACATGACATGCTTGATCTTTCATACTTTTCTCTGCATAGAACCACAGTGTTATCTATTATATTCTCTATTTAGCCTAGAAATCAAACATCATGTGGCACATATATCCTCAGAACAGAAAATTATTCCAGACAAACAATGATGGTAAGAAAATGAAATGCCAATAATGTGTAACTTCAAGGTGATTCAGTAGCCCTGTGGCCTGACTTCAATGGCTGCAACTGCATTTACTTTAAAGGGGTACTTTGCAGGTTGCTGGACATCCGTTATATATTTCAAGCCCTGATTTGTGCAGTCTTCTCACTTTCTGCTACAGTGAACCCTTGCATGGAGTATCTAATGTCACTGCATTCATAGGAGGAAGAAACTGAGTTCTCATGAAGATGGCAGCGTGTTACTGCTGAGGGCAAGACAGTTTTGACTCAGAGAATTTTAATTGATTTATTGCATTGGAAATTAACATTTTAAATTACTGATATTGGTATTGAAAGAAATAGAGGCACACAAAGAAGACACTCAGCTTCCCTCCAGACTCCTCTCCAGTTTCTGGTCTCCAGTTACCTTGCCACACACTACACCTTCAGTGAGGTGATGAGGAACAGGAGATGGGGTCAAATCCTGCTCCTTGCTTTTAACCCAAGTGCTCAGGGATAGAGAAACCTGTTGGCTGTAGTCCCTCTGAGGTTGTACCTCTTTCTTCACACCCCCCCTGCAGCCCTCACCACCAGCCACTAGCAGATCAGACCCTACATATCTGTTAACTGCCTCTGACTTCATCAGGGGTTACGCTGAAGGAACTGTGGGGCAATGGAGGGAGCAGACATGACTCTACCACAACACAGTACTGACACTCCAGTCTTGTGGCCTTTAAGATTAGACTCACTCTGCATCTATTCTCCTGTAAGTTCCAGTCAGTGGTTGAAACAATGCTTTGAAATGGCTAGAGCAAGTATTCCATCACAAGACTTTGGTGCTGTTACACAGTATATGCTTAGCCCCTCATACATACATCAGGAGAATGGTAGTTGTTAAACCAACATAAACATATTATGCTAGTCTAATGCCACAGCTCCACAAACACTAACTTGGCACTACTTTCACCTTCCACCAATTGTCATTGAAAACGTTTGCACAGTCACCTACTCACCCTGAGTAAAACTAATCCAGCAAACCAAAAGAGAAGAAAAACAACCCACTCTGCTCAGAGAATGTTTGCCTTTATAAAACATCATGGATACGGTTTTTTCATTACTTCTGGAAGCCCATCTGGCTTCTGTCAGTGCTCTCCTCACCTAGCAGATCTTGACAGACATCATCCTTCCTTTTTCTCTTGGATAAAGTCTCTGGCACAGGGGATCTTGGTTCTCCATCACCTTTCCTCTTGTCTTCATGTCTTTGCCTTTTACTTGAAAGCTTAGTAGCATCTTCAGCTGCCCTCATCTCTTTGACAGGCTGATTGCTCCCTGTCAGTGAGTTATCTGAATTCAGCAAAGGAGTGCTGACAAGATCACTTGTTGGCTGTTTCAGCTGCGCACTCAACAAACTGACTTGTGTTTTCAGCATCTCATTTTCTTCCTCTAGTTTATAATATTTAACAATTAGGGAACAGTATTTCTCCAGGTTCTCGTTTGCTTCTTTGGTTTTTGCTTCTGTAAATTCCTGTAATTCTTCCAGTTTTAACTTCATTTCCTCCATAACAGCACCTTTCAAAGAAAATATCATTATAAATGACAGAAAAATGCATATATAAGAACTTACAATGGAATGGTCACACATCTTTTAATGAATTATACATGTTCAGTAACTGTGCCACTAGAAAAGATGTAACAGTGTATAACAAAATCTGTGATAAGACATAATAATGTATTTGCTAAATAGGGAACAAACATGCACAGTTTGCAAAGAATCTTTGACCAGTGAACCACTGAAAACTCGAGTTTGTGCCCCTAAATTTAAGTATCACTTACAATACAGTGCATCTCATGAAATGAGCCATAACACAAAGAACAAAACATGAGAATCAGTGGGGAAAGCTGGAAACCTGTGAAAGAACTGTACATAAACTTTGGTTATTAAGAAAAACGCTCTCCTTTTTCTTTAGATCAATTTAATCACAAACATGTAGTACTTAAAGTACCTATTCATAATCCAGAGTTGCCCCTGATACTTTCAGAGGAAGATGAACTTTTGGACACTTTTGCAGTTGTACTTTTTTATGCAAGTTAAGAAGCATGTTCTGCATTAGAGCTGCATATGCAAATGGATATTTTAGGGGAAATGAGAAGTTTACAAACTTAAACCGCTAAGAAAGCATTAAGAATGAATGTAGACTTAGTTACCTTCTTCTGTACACTCTGTCATAGCTAGATTTTTCTTGTTTAATAGTTCATCACGTTCAACAAGTTGTTTCTGCAACATTTCCTTCTCCTGCTCCATCTGTTTACAGGATATCATCCACAGCTGCACTTCACTGTGGGTAAATTCATCTTCCTTCTTCTGTTGAACTACATTATCAGCCTACAAAATAAGAAATGTAGTTACTACATGAAACTTAATTCTTCCATTTAAACATTAGAATGCAAAATGGAAGCTCAACTGTTACGCAAGATAAGCCAGAGAGCGTGGTTGTCACATATACCTGTTTGCTTGCTTCTTTACAACCTCATTATAGCAGCTCCTTTATTGCAGGAAAAGAAAGTCCTTTTACTAGATAGCTCCATCCCTGGCAGTGCTCAAGGCCAGGTTGGACAGAGCCTTGGTTGACACAGTTAGGATGAGGTGTCCCTGCCCATGGCAAGGGGTTGGAACTGGATGATCTTCAGGTCCTTTCCAACCCAAACCAGTCTGGGATTCTATGATTAACTCAGCAGAAAAACAAGAATTCAAATACCAATAAGGGAGACTTACCCTCTTCAGGTATACTAACAGATTATGAATGTTCAGATTACTGATGTCGAAACTAGCATCTACCTGTGAACTCAGGCAATAGTCCTTTTTCTACCTATTATCACTTCATTGATGTGACTTAAAGCATTAACAATTTCAAACTAATACTCCAAATTTTCAAGTTGTTCACAGTATGTGGAACTCATATATTGTGATCATGGATAACAGTTGTCAGTTAGAAAATTACAGTAGTTAATAAACATGAGAATGTGTCCCTGCCCAAGGCAGGGGGTTGGAATTAGATGATCGTAAGGTCCTTTCCAACCCTAACTATTCCATGAATTCTATTAAAACCAAATTGATAAATTCTCAAGAATCAAGAGCAATGTATCAAGACTAATGTTAAAGACTAGTGACAAAAGATGCCATGTTCTACGTAATACACAAACAGAAAACAGAACCACTGCAAAGTCTTTTTGAGCGTATTTTAGTCACAATCCTGTTGCAATGTTCAGTGTAGACAGACTGCTGTAATGAGTATCACGTACACCAGCTGTAGGTGGTCAGAGTTGTGGCACACATTGCAGAGTTTTTCTACTGTAGATCCATACTAAAAAAGTTTCCCCCATGCTCTTTAGTCTCCTTAACGAAACAAAGGCAGTATCAAAGTCAAGCCAAACCTCTGGAGCAGTGGTTCCCAATCCTATTTTATTTTACTATATGGTGCCATGGGTCTCATGTCATTGGCCATGCTTACATATCTTTTTCTTACCTTAGTTTTTAGGAGTTCTTCCAATGTTTGTTTAGCTTCTTTAAGGGAATTATTCAGCTCTTCTTTATTTGACTTCAAATGCTCAATTTCCAATTTTTGCGAGCTGATAAAATGCTCCAGCGAATTCATCTTATCTTGACAGGCCTCAATTTCTGCTTCACTCTAAAGAGAGAAAATGTGCCTAATTACTGTGATTCCAAAAAGGACACTGACTTGAAGTTTAAAGATGCGCTTAGGAGCATATCACAGCCCACAGGAATTCCACAGCAAATCTGTTCAGTTTAAGGAGTTTAAAACTGAAAGAATCTTGCCTTTCAGAAGTCTACCATTAGAAGCCCTTGCATTTTAGTAAAACTTAGTTTTGCATTTACTTTATATTCACAAGAATTAACAGTATTAAAAAATAATTATGGTAAATTGTTTGCCTGTGTCCTGCCGGCCTCAAGTACAGTTATAGACAGAGACCCATCATCTTTTCTGCTGAAGTAAGCATGGCATTTCCAACAAATGTGCCCTTATCCTGAAGGAGTTAATCATTCTTCCCCATTCCTATCAAAACAACCGTTTCCTGGACTCAAACATACTGTTGCTTTATAGAGAAATTCCATATACACTTAACACAGAGTCCTGAGGTAAATTCACCTTTCACTGCTTGCTACACGGTAAAAAGTTAATTCAGCATTTACTGAGCTCCAAGGTAAGTATATAGATTATAGCAATACTGCTAGCAAAGACAATGGCTTTTGCAATAGGATCAGCAAAATTTGTAAAATGCATGGAATTAAAAACTCACAGCACCATTGTCCCCATTTTCTGATTTACCTTTTGGTTTGCTTCTGTCAGAGCATCCTGATGTTCCTTCTCTGCTTGAAGTAATCTGGTTCTGTATTCTGATAGCTCTCTCTTCATTTCACTTACTTTTTCTTGTAGTTCTTTCTGCACCATACCCAGTCTCTTAGTCAGCTCATTTTTTTCTGACATAGTTTGATGCAGCTGAATCTGTAAACAGTAAGGGCAAATCCTTTAGTATTTAGAATTTCCTCAATGGAGAAAGAGTTGATCCACTGAACTATTTGACTTTACATAGAATCATAGAATAGTTTGGGTTGGAAAGGACCTTAAGATCATCCAGTTCCAACCCCCTGCTATGGGCAGGGACACCTCCCACTAAACCATGTCACCTAGTGCAAGTTTGCCGACACTTAAATCAAGCAGCAGTGCCAAAATCAAAGCTTAACCTCTCTAAACACTGGTGTCTTTGAGAGTGACTTGAGAGGTTAAGGGTCACTTTCATCACCCTCTTTTGAGATGACAAAACTTTCTAAGCATCTTCATTTTGACCCACTTTTTCAGCTCTACTCTTTGGAGTGTTTGGCCCGTATTTCTATATAGGTTTTCTGAAAGCTGATGACATTTCCTTTCTTTTCCCACCCTAATTCCTTAACAACAGAATCAAGCCTGATTATAATACTTTTTAAATACTGTTAATAGGTCAGAAGACAATTTAAGCTGATTTAAATGCAAAATACTGTTCATAAATTCTGCCTCAGAACATTTAAGATTCGGAAGCAAGAACTTCCAATACTGCACAGCTCCCTTGACCAACCTTCCACACATTGACTGTACTTGAGCATCTGGCCCTCAACTCAGAAACACTACACATGGAGTAACTCACTTTGCTCTTTTCTGAATGCTCTTGGGCAAGTTGTATTTCTTCAGCAAGCCTGTCTCTTTCTGTGGTAAATTCTTCCTGTAGTTTAGAGATCTTCTGCTCAGCATCGCTCAGCTTGGCTCGCAGCTCATTATGACTTCCCATTAGTTCATTAACCTGGAATGACATTTTTCAGAGTTATGTTTAATTACATGTGTCATGGCCTCCAAAGAAGTCCCTTACATACAACAAAGCAGATTTTAAGATGAGTTATTTTGTTCCCATAGCTGCTGTGCCTCCAAGCAACAGTCACAACACCTAACGCTGGTTTTACGTGTTAAGCACCCAATTGTTTCACTTTCCTTTGAGCTCCCAAAGTACTTTTTCTTGATATAAAAGCTCACTTATCATGCTAATTTGGTTTTCTCTCTTTTTCTTCTAAAGGAAAGAGGAAACCACCCAGCATTATTTGATTACTTAAAACTTCTATTCCTCTTCAAGCAACTTTCCCATTCACCCTACGCAAAACAATATCATGTTTTCCAGCTCTGTAACTCCAATGCAAACTCAGGATTCCATTGAAAACATGTTAAAAATAGGATGCTTACAGTAAAAGTTAGTTATTATAAGGTATAATTTATCAAGGAAGCACTAATCCCCAAGGACACTTTATCCTCACTCAAAAGGGAACTCTGTGCTAAAGGAAGTAGTATTACCTTTTCACATAAAGTGCTCTTTTCACAGCGTGTCGATTCCAGTTCTTTCTCAAGGTTCTTGTAGGACACTTTTAGGACATTCAGGATCGCTGGAAAGGTTTCATTCTCAGGACAATGTTGCTCCTTCAATTTCAACTCAGCAACCAAATTCAGCAGCCAACGTGCATGCTCATGGTGCATGTGTGTCGGCTGTAAAGACAGCTCGTCTATTTCTTTCACCTCCTTTTCAAGATCATGGCGTTCCTGGACCTTTTCACCGAGTTTTTGTTTACAAAGCGTTAATTCTTGAACAAGTTCTTCCCTCATTTGATCCAAGCTGATATTTTCATTTTGTAATTCCTGACGTTCCTGTAACAGGACTCTTATGTCTTGCTCAAGATGGGCCACCTGGTTAATCAAGACTTGCTCTTTTGCTCTAGCATCTCCTTCCTCCTCTAATTTCTCACTCACCTCCTTGAGCTCAGATTTCAGCAACGCCACGGCGTTTTCAAACTCTTCCTTGATTTGCAGCTTTTCTTCCTCCTTTTCTTCTACCAGTTTTGCTGCAGTCAATTTCTCAGCCTCTAGTTCAAGAATTCTCTCTTGCTTTTCTTTTAAACCTTTAGCCAAATGTTCTTTTTGTGAGCTGAGGACATCAATTTGTACATTCAAACCTTTCAGCTTTTCAGTCATCTCTTCCATCTCCACTGCTGCCATTTCTGCCTCTGCTTTAGTGGTCTCCAACTGAATAATTGCATCTTCTAGGTTTTTCTCTGACATCTCCAGTTCTCTTTCAAGCCTCTCAATTTTATCACAAAGATGGTCAGCTTTCCGTTCACTCTCTTTCAGCTTTTCAGCAATGTGGAGCTTTTTCTTCTCATCCAATTCAATCCTGACTTTCAGCTTCTCAATTCCACATCTCATTTGGTCTACTTCTTTCTGCGCTGAGCTGAGTCTAGCAGCAAGTTCGCCTTTCTCCATTAACAAACCTTCCAAAGATCTGGAAAACTTGGAATTTTCCATTTCTAATAAACTTAATTTACTCTGTGTTCTTTCCAACTCTTTTGCAATCAGCTCTTTCTCCTTCTTCAAATCTGCTGCTTCATTTTGGAGTTTTCCATTTTCTAAGGTGAAAGACATGACATCATTTTCCAAACTTTGCAGCTTCTGCAGAAGATGCTCTTTTTCATTTGATAACTGATTTACATCAGATTTTGCAGTTTCAAGCAGATTTGTCTGTGTCCTCACTTCACCCTCTAACCATCTAATGGATTCAGCAGAATCCACATTAGTTGACTCCAGCTCTTTTAATTTCTCTTGTAGTTTCTGGTACTTCTGACCCAGTTCCTTTTTATTTTCAGTTAAAATACTTAGTTCGTGGTTAATATGGTTTCTCTCAGCTGTGACTGAAACAAGATGCTCTTGGAAGCTAGGAATGGTTTTCAGGTTCGCTTCTGTTTCCCTTTCTAATCGCTGACATTTTGCCTGAAGCATTTCAATATCATGCTCTGTGAACAAGACATGGTTCTTAATATTACCTTGCTCAGATTTAGGACTCCTCTTTTCATTTTCAGCTGCAAGAAATCGGCCAGGACAATCTCTCTTGGCCATTTCTACATCATCCAATGTGTCTGCTGTATTAGGGAATCTAATCTGATATACCTCAAGCTCAGAGCTTATGTTCTCGTTTTCTACTGTAAAAGAGAATTGCTGCTTATTGACAGAAGCTGATTCCAGTATTTCCTTTATGCCACAGCTTTCCTCCTTGACAACTACAGCAGCTTCTTCCAGTTCTGCAAAAGCTGAGCTCTTTGAAGCTAATTGTGGATTCTGAAAGTTCAGCTCCGAGTTTAATTGCTCAACCTGCATTAGTAAATCAACATGTTTATGGCTTCCTTCCGTCTTACAGATCAGCTTCACATTTTCAGCAGTCTGTTGGTTTGCCTCCTCCTGAAGCACTTCAGTGGTCATTTGATTTTCAGAGGAATACCCTGCACTCAAACACATCCTATTATTGGAAACTGATAATGTGCTGGCATGGTCTGACGGGCTGGTTATTTTTCCTGACGTATTTCTACTCTCAGGTTCTACAGAAATCTCAGTGTAATTTTCCATTAGTCTTGCTTCAGGAGTCTCAGTTGCATTTTCACACACAGAGATACCTCCTACAGCCATTTTCTCAATGGGGATTATTTTACCCCTTTTGCTTCTCAGTGCTGACTTTTCAGTAGGCACTCCCAATCGATAGGGAGTACTGGTTTCTTGGTCAGTTATCTGCAAGGGTAAGAATCAACCCATTAAAAATGGCAAAAGGACAAGAATACATATAAGAATAGAAGAAGGTGAGCTTTAAAAGTTTAACTAGTAAAGCTCTTGTTCTTATGTAAAATAAGTAAAAGCATCCTCTACTTCAGAATCTGCTTTCTTATGGAAAGAATATACACTTGTTTCTACACACATCTTTGCTCAAAAGGTTTTAAAAATTCCGAGTGAGGAATTTCAGCCAAATTTACTGAAAGACATCACATACCTCCATAGCTTGGGAAAACAAAGTGAAAAATCATTAGTATTGCTAACGGGGGAAAGTTTTACTGTTCACTTTCTATTAGACACCAGAGAGTCTTCAAGGAGTACAAGCCCAAATCCCTTTTCCAAATTACCCCTGTCTGCTATATCTAATCTTACCTTTGGTGCCACCCAATGCTCTCATTTGAAGCAATGAGTAACTTCAAAACCTGAGAACCCCAAAAAGAACTAGGTCTGAAGGCAGCACCTGAATGATCTGTATTGAGGGCTTCATCATTAAAAAGCTCCAGCTAGGTGTGGTAAGGAACAGTATTTCTTTCTTCAAGTGTCTATGTACCCATCCCCAGAGACAATCAAGGCGAGGCTGGATGTGGATGTGGTTCTGGGCAACCTGATGTAGATGATGTCCCTGCTCATTGCAGGAGTGTTGGACTAGATGACCTTTGAAGGTCCCTTCCAACCCAAACTGTTATGATTCTATGATCAGTGTGGATGCTCTATGTGAACTGCAAGCAACACATAAAAGATTTTCTCCTCTGCTAGGAGCAGCTGCTCATTGTTGCACAATTGACCCAAATGAAGAGCTTCAGGATGCTGTGCCTGGGAGAACAGCGTCAAACTTCCATTTTGATTTTGCACTGGAGGCCACTTTCACAGGACTTGTTGGTAAAAATGGAATTCTCAAAAGCAGAAACACACCTGTTAAACTTATTTTTTAAGGGGAATTAGTCTAAAACATTGTATACAAGAATTAAACTGGTTTTCTTTCATTCCGAGTGAAGTTTGGATTCCCAGTCCTTACAAGCAGCAGCAAACTCCAGTTCACTGATTGCACACCATCGACAGTGCCACAAGAAAAGAAAGAGCCAACTCCCACATTCCTTGTTCCCTTTGGTTACTTTGTAGGAAATCAGGCTGAAATGAAAAATAACTGCTCCACTACCAGCCCCTTCTGTTCTGCTGCTGCTGGTACCAAAAGGAATTAGGGGTGCAGAAGCAGCCCACATCTGTTTGCTAACACAAACACAAGTTTGCTTGTCCTATGAAGGGACATGGTAAGTGCTTGTATCTTTACCCACTGTGTTAAATCAGAGATCAAAGCTTGTCGGCACGGTACAAACACATGTAGTACATGCACACCCACTAACACATAGGATCCACACTGAAAACAACCCACACTTGGAAAAAGAGAAGAAAGTAGTTCAAAGTATTACACAATTCTAACAGACCCGACTTGTTGGTTTTGTCACTGCTATTTCTCATAATCCCTGGGATGCATAAGAACTCAAGGGATGGATTATTTTTCTGCTCTTTTTAAAGAAGAGTACCATTTCTGTGGGGCACAAATTTAAATACGTTTAATTTCAAGAGTTAAATCTGGCTTAGCTTCAAAAGTTTTACACAAAACTGATTTGCATGACAATGACTTATAGTTACTTACATTTTCAATATCTGCACACAGCAGCGAATGAGAACTTAAATCAAGGACTCGGAGTTGGAGTCTTGCTGCTTCCAGCTCCAAAGATAGATTCTCAGTTTGCTCTCTTTCTGCTGCCAGTTTGCCCTCCATCTCCATAGTCACATCATTCAGTTTCTGCTGCCATTCTTCCTTGTCAGATAGATTTTGCTGTTTGAGATGATCTATTTCTTTTCTTTCAGAAAGAATTACATTTTTCAGCTCTTGTATTTCCTCATTTTTCATATTCTCTTGGATGCGAAATTGGTCTTCGAACACCCTGATGGCTTTATCGTATGCCTGACACAGCATCTGAAGCTCTTTAATTTTACTCTCAAGGTTAGATTTTCTAAGGGAAATGCTCCTGTGCTCTCTAACAGATTCCAACTTGTGATCATTACAACTTTCAACCAAAGCTTTTGTTGCATCCTCTGGGATTATTTCTGCACAACTGCCTGGCTGATTCGTTTCCTCCACCCATTTGCATGTACCACTGTTACAAGAATCAGTCACCTCACTCACTTCTATAAAACAGGAACTTTCCAAGAGATCTGAGGAAGAAACTGTGGACTTTGTTTCATCTGATTTAGGCAGTGTATCACTTTGGCTGGAAGACTGTGTCCCTCTCACAGAAGCTGTATGTGCATTGCTCATGCTTGTTGACAATGCAGAATTTTCTGCCTTCAGCATCTCAATACAAGACTGCAGCTCAGATATCTTTGAGCTCATACTGCAATGCTGTTCATATAATTTTGTATGTTCATTCTGGAAGGACAAAAGCTTCTCTCTCACTTCAGCAAAGTGCATTTTAACTTCTTTGCTGGACAACTTTAAATCTTTGTAGTCCAAGCTGGATCCAATACTGCATTCTTTAAGTGTGAGGGGCATTTCCTTATTACCAGAACACATTCTCAAATCACTGCTATCGCTTTGATCCATAAGTTCATCAGGAAAAACAGCTTCTTCTGCTTTGAAATTTCTATCTGCATCCATTATGTTCTCTTTCTCCTCTGCGCCTTTATCAATACCTGTACTGTCATTGGTTTTTGAGTCTTCAAATCCAGAGGCTAATGCAACATTCTCAACCTGCAGACTCTCACATATTTTCTCAAGCTTGGTCAGGTTGTTCAGCGTTACCTGCAAAGAGGAAGCCAACAAGAGTGATGAAAAGCTTTCCTCCATTCCTCTTTTGCCACAGTTTGGAGAAACATCATCATACTTAAGCTCCAGTGAGTGATCATCGGCATCTGAAGCTTTCAGCTCTTTAACAGACAGCAGTTCTTGCAGTCTTTCTTTCTCTCTCATGCTTTTCTCAAGTTCTGCTTGTATGCCTTTCAAAGCAGTCTCCAGCTGCATCACTTCTAACCTGCAGTTCTCTAGAGATAGTTCTCTGTCCTCAAAATCCATTTGAAGAAGCTCAAGTTTAACTTGGTATTTATTCAGCTCAATATCTTTTTCTTCTATGGATTTCCTCAACTGTTCTGAATGGAGTCTCTG
Source organism: Forpus xanthops (assembly GCA_032466535.1). Taxonomy (NCBI): domain Eukaryota; kingdom Metazoa; phylum Chordata; class Aves; order Psittaciformes; family Psittacidae; genus Forpus; species Forpus xanthops. Next base: position 26,409 of record JASSUY010054753.1, on the reverse strand, counting down.
TTGACACCTAACATCACACATCAGATGTTGACTTTCCATTTCCAGTTTCTTCCCCAATTGCTCCTTGTCTTGAAATAAGGCATCACATTCCTCTTGCATTGTATTTGGTGCTGCCCTTCTGTTTAACATTTCCTGTCTTGAACATTCAAGCTCTGTCAAAGGCACGTTTTGGGTATTAGAGAATTCTGACTGTAGTTGCTGAAGTTGTTGAACCAAATCCTTTTTTATTTCTTCTGAGGCTATTAGTTTATGTAAGATATCTTTATTCTCCCTAAACAACTGTTTCTCTTGTTCTAATTTTGCTTTCTTTTCCTCAAATTCAATCGCGTGCTCTCTCAGAATGCTCTTCATATTTGCATTTTCTTCCTCCATCGATTTTTGCTTTGCTTGCAAAACTTCCAGCTCCAATTTGATTTCTTCAGCTCTCGATTCAATACGTTGTCTTTCCTCTTTGTGTGTTCTGGACAGTTCAGAAATCATTTCATCTCTTTCCTTTAAACTATCAGAAATATGTTTATTTGCTTCCAGCAAGGTTACTTGGCCTTGCTCTAAAGCGCTGCTTAAATTCCTAAGGCTTGTATTTTCTTCAGTGAGTTCCTCAATTTTTTTGCTGTATGAGCAAATCACTGAAGACATGTCCTTCTTCTCTGAATCCCACGTTCCGGACAGAAGCTTCAGCTGTCTTAGTGAATCCTCAAGCAATTTATTATTGACTTTCAAATCCTGAAGCTCAGCTTGTCTTTTCTCTAATCTTTCATTCAGTGTTTGCAGTTGCATGTCTTTTTCCTCAGCTAATTTCTGATGTACCGAAATATCCGCTTGCAAGTTACTGATGTGCTGTTTAGTTTCTGTCACGAAGCTTTCATGCATCTTCTCTACACTCAGTAATCTTGCTTCTGTTTCACCCTTTATTTGCAGTAAGTCTTCATACTGCTGTTGCTGATTTGAATTCTGCTGCTTTTGATCCATTAAGGAGATCTCAAAAGATGAGATCTGACCTTGTAAAATGGCCAGGTCCTTAGTTTGTTCTACTTCTAGAAGAGCTCTTGCACATCCATGATTGTCAGCAATGGAGTTATTTGCTGCAAGTTGTGTATTATCCTGACCATTTTCCAAATCAACCTCTCCATCTTCTGTCATTTTTGAAGCATCTTTTCCTCTAACAAGATGACAGATTTTTTCATATTCACTGAGCAGCTCATGATAACATCGCTCCTTTTGCAGTCCTTCACTTGCTGCTAACTGCAACTTTTCTTCTACTTCACCAACCTGGTTGGTAAGCTGCAATATTTTAGAGGTCATGTTTTCTATTTCCTTACAGTACTTTTTGTCAGAACATTCCGCTTTCCGCTGAACTTCAGCAAAAGCTTTTTTTTGTTCTTCTAATTCTGCACTTTTACGTTCCAGCATGTCTCTAAGTTCCCCGATCTCTCTGCTTTTCCTGTCATTCTCAGTTTGCATCATGCTGAATTTCTCACTGTGCTCACGAGTTTCCATCTGCTGACCCTGAAGGGTCCTCTCCAAGTCATTAATATGGGTCAGCAAACTTTCCTTTTCACATTTCAGTTTATTTATACGGTGATCACTTTCACTTTTCCATTGGGAAAAAGCAGCAGTCTCTTTTTGCAGTTCTTCACATTCTCTCTGCTTGAATCCAAGGAGCTTCTGCAAAGCTTCTGATTCTTCCTCCATTTTGCTTATTTTATAGTTTTGCTCTTTAATATGGTTATCTTTTTCCTTGAGCAGGTCTTGGGTAGAATCTCGTTGCTTTTCCATGTCAGCTAAAGCTACTTGCAGCTTCTCCAGCAAAAGGGAGCTCTCTTGCTTTTTGGATTTCTCTTCTAGTAACTTCAGCTCTGCTTCTTGAACAGAGTTCTTAACTGTAAAAGAAAACACAATCAAGTCTTTGCCAACTCTGCTGATCATTTTCTAGATGAAATATTACTATTTACTTTGACTATTTTTAGTTATCATTCTAGTGGAAGGCATTACTCTCAAGTTACAACACTGGATAAAGAATTGTTTCTTTCACCTCAGACGATCAGACACCACTCATTCATAGACACTGCTAACTTTTCACTCTGCAGTCTGACACAAGTCCGCACTCCAAGCCAGACAGCCTGTACTTCTCAGGGTTAACTACCTGTTGTTTCTGTCTCACTTCCATCAGATTTTATATGAAGTAGCACTGCTTTGGTTTTTTTTCTTTCTCTTTTTATCAGGACAGGTCTCATTCCAGTATGTGACCATCTTGTGGGTCAGTCTCATAGTCCATTTCTCCTAAAGAATGTCCAAATCCACAGACATTTCCCAAACTGTCATTAACTGTTTCCCTACCTTGATTAGAACAGACTTGATTGCTTGAAAGGCCATTGGTCATTTAAGGAGAACAGGATCAATTTCAAAAGCCTCATTTTATAATCTTACATGAAGCTTTACAGACACACAGGAACAGGGGGGATGCGCCCACACAAGGTGGAATCTGTCTCCTTTTTTTAGCCAGTTCCAACAGAACAACAAGGTTTATTTCGACTCAATTCCTGAAACAGTGTTCTCAGTTGAAAGAAAACACTTAAGGCAAGACTCAACTATTGATAGATATGTAACATTTTTGTACTGTTTTTTCCTGAGCTGTGAAACACACAATTGCAAAACAGAAGTTTTCTACTTTAAATAGGTTTTATGAAAACCATTTTGCTCCTAAGTTTAGTACACATTAATGTCAAAATTATGTATCTTCAGGAATTCTGTGTGTTCATAGACAAAAACTCATTTCGGTTTAGGAGAAACTCAGTGTTGGTTAAAAATATTAATCATAAGCCACAGTGGCAACTTTTGTACTTAATTCCTAATGAAGCTTACGGGATTACGGGAATCAGACGCCACTAAACAAGCAACAGGAGATGTGCAAATTGTAACTCACTTCTCATCTCTTCCGCAAGTCTCTGGCTCTGCTTTAGAGACTGATTGATCACTTTGAGTTCTTCTTCAAGCTGGTGGATCTCTTGCAATTTTTTTCCAAGCTGGCAGTCAAGAAGGTTTTTTTCCTGCTTCACTTCCTAAACCAAACCCAAATAAGACTACATTTCATGTGAATTGTCAAGAAGATCAAAGAATTCAGTTAGCTTAAACTGAAAGAATGATATTCCATTAGGTCTTATTAAGTCTTTGTGCTGCCATGCCTGGGTTCCTAAAGACTGCTTGGGAACATAAGCTAAATAATCTTAACTAGCTGACAGCATCAGAGGGAGCACCTCCCATGTGAAGACAGGCTGAGAAAGTTGGGGAGAAGATAAGCTGTGTGGAGACCTCAGAGCAGCTTCCAGTGTCTGAAGGGGGCTACAAGGATGCTGGGGAGGGACTCTTCATCACGGACTGTAGTGATAGGACAATGAGTGATGGGTTCAAACTAAACAGGGCAAGTTCAGGTTAGATCTAAGGAAAAAGTTCTTCACCATGCAGGTGGTGAGGTCTTGGCACAGGGTGCCCAGAGATGTTGTAAATGCTTCACCCCTGGCAGTGTTCAAGGCCAGGCTGGACGGAGCCTTGGGTACATGATCTAGGGTGAGGTGTCCCTTCCAATGTCAGGAGGGCTGGAACAGGATAATCTTAAAGTCCTTTCCAATCCAAATCACTCTGTGACTGTGTGATGCAGCCATTTTAAGTAGTTAGCATACCCCTTTCTTGAACAGGGAAAACAGATCAAGACAGAACAGGACATACCCTACCGCATCTGAGTTGCTGAAGTTAAGCTACTTTCCCCAAAGCAACAAAGGAAACAAATCCCTCCAATGGCCTCAAAATTAACAAGAAATACATAGACCAGATTTCACCTCATGTCTCACAGAGACAAGTTCTCCTTCCACTGATCATCAGCAAGGCAAGACTAGTGTGCTCAGTCTTCAAGAAGGTTGTTTTGCCATCAGGAGTATTTTCTTCCAAATAAACTGAATTAAAATAAACCCAAAGCACTACACAAACAAAACTATGTAACTTCAGTGCGTGCAGGAAGCCAAATTAAAGGGTTTTTTTGCGGTAAACTAATCCTTTCTCCAAACTCCTATGCTGTTGGACACCAGATGGCATGGAACTGGCAGGCCCCATTGGAAAGACGCCATCAATTATTCATCTGTTTACTACTAGCAGATGGGCAGCAATTCACGAAAGCCAAGCTCAAGAAATGGAAAGGTCTGGATGATTCAAAGCTTGCTGGCATGGCAGGCTTGTTTTTGGAGCCACAGACATAAATCATCCTCAGAACATGATTAAAATTGTCACTGTCACCGACAGTTACCTTCCCTTCTTCTCATGGCCTTCCCTACCCACAGCTTTTAAAAAGCCATAATAATCCAGTCAGAGAAGCTTCGTTGAAGAAAGTTTTGTAGTGATCTTAATTTTTTGAAGGGCAAATGTCCAAACTTCTCACATCCAAAGTTGCTGCATGCAGATGCACTACACAAACTAAACAAACCTATTCATTAGAAATTGGAGTGATCTACAGAAAGAAGACCAAATAACTTTAAGGAATTGAAATGGCTAAAAGGTCTCATTATTTCATATATTTAATTATTTAAAACCCAGGAACCCTTGATTTAAAGGGCTAATATCTGACAGTAAGTGCACATTTACACCTCCAAAGCTGTAAGCAAAAGAATTCATTTGGTTTCAATCCAGCTATCGATTCTACTTGTATACTGTTTTACTCAAGTTAACAATTCTGCTAACCAAAAGGCAAAAACAAAACGAAAGCAAACTCCAGAACCCACATACAGGTACTATTATTACTTTGGAGAAAGCTGGGGTTGTTCAACCTGGAGCAGAAAAGCTGCATGGAGACATCAGAGGAGCCTTCCTGTATCTGAAGGAGGCCTACAAGGATGCTGGAGAGAGCATCTTCATTAGGGATTGTAGCGATAAGACAAGAGGTGATGGGTTCAAACTTAAACAGGGGAAGTTCAGGTTAGATATAAGGAGGAAGCACTTTACTGTGAGGGTGCTGAGGCACTGGCGCAGGTTGCATAGAGAAGTGATAAATGCTCCATCCCTGGCAGTGTTCAAGGCCAGGCTAGATGGGGCTTGGAGCAACCTGATCTAGTGGAAAGCATCCATGCCCATGGCAGGGGGTTGGAACTGGATGATCTTTAGGTCATTTCCAACCCAAATCAGTCTGTGATTCTTTGATTCACAGGGCAGACTTACAAGCAGCTTAGGGACCGACTGACCAATTGTTTCAAGAATAGTTATGAGCTGCTTGCATCATCAAAATGGAAACCACATGCTAGGATGATAGAACTGCAAAGCTATAGCGATATCATCATTGCAAAGATTAATAGTCCTTAAACTAACCATATCCTTGTATGTCTCTCAAGTATATCTGTTTTGCAACAGTTTTGGAACATCAGTCTTATTATACAGTAAGGACTAAACACAGAAGTGGATTAACTAGTGGAAAGCAAACGTATTCTCCATTGGGTAATTAGATCCTTCACGTAAGACAACTCCCCTTTAATAAAGGAAAAGAAATGCCAATACTTCTCTTGTTTTCTTTTCCTATAAAGAAAATCTACTGCCAACAAAGCCTCCAACACTTCGAAACAATTCAATGTCATTTTCTGCAGACTGTTTATGACAGCGAGGAAGACAAGCCCTGCCTTAAGTTCTGCCAACACATACCATGCCCTTTCGTGCAAGTCTCTATGACAGAGAACTGCAGTGTTACTGATGTATTCAGACATTACAGTCACCCCCAGATTAAGCTTCTTTAAATCTTTATCAGCCATAGGCTAATGCAACATCATGGCCTGATCAAGACAAATATGAAGAAAAAAATATGACTACAGTTACAGCTTTGTAAGATGGCTATAGTACTGGTAAGTAAAATGAAGCACTCTTGTGAATTTGCAGCAAAAGAAGTTATGTCCACAAATTTGATACTCTCTAACAATGGGATCTCAAAAACCGTATCAAATCTCACCTAATTCCATAATCTCAAAGTCAGAAGCACACAGTATCTGATATAAACTAAGGAGAGGTGGTACCCAGAAATGTGAAAGATTGCATTAAGAATTTGCAGAAGCTTGATGGAGTCTTTCTTCCTCTGGATACATTGGAAGAATGAAAGTTAATCTTCATTAGCCTTTACCACTGGAAGGCACTGATTACTTTTGTTTACTAGATAGGTTTCCACTGTCATGGAAGCCAAGGGGCCTGGAACAGTCCGGACCTGTACCACTAAAGTCTTCTATCTTCCATAGCAGGTGACTCAAACCAAACCACTTGCTGTGAATGGTCCCAGGCTCATGTGAACTCCCAAACTGTGCCTGGGAATTACAATTGAAAGAGTGCTAACCAGCAGGGACAAAGCCATGCTGAGTGGTGTTCTACCAATTAACAGTATAAATAGTCACAATTCCAATAGCTGGGAATGATCCTAGACATTGTAACCTACCAGTATGAATGTATCCAAAGTATCACCATGTACTAAAGCTGTACCTGTGTTGGTGCTGATCTGAACAAAGCCCATTATTCCACTTTAAACCTGTTCAGAGAATTTGGACAGGCACATTTTGGGCAGAAATTATACCAGATTATTTTATATCTGTTCATGACAACAAGCAAAGTGTTTAAATAAACCCCACTGTGACATCGACTACATAGATATTGAGCTCTCGTTTTTACTTCCGATTCTCCAATTCAAGGAGAAAATTTGCATTGAGTGGTCTCTAGTGGCACAACTGTAACAATTTCCAAGTGTAGCTGCTCTAACTGCCACCAAAGCAAAACACTGTAACGGAGAAGACAAAGGAGACATTAAAGTGAGAAGATTTCTGTGTATGTGAATGAGAGGTAGCATGGCAGCATCCAAAGCCTTCTCTGAATTTATCTTCATTTAGGGGAAGTTTGTACAGCAATCTGTGTGTGTGTTTCATAGAATCATGGAATAGTTAGGGTTGGAAAGGACCATAAGATCTAGTTCCAACCCCCCGCAGGGACACCTTCCACTAGACCATGTCACCCATGGCTCTGTCCAAGCTGGCCTTGAACACTACCAAGGATGGAGCATTTACCACTTCCCTAGGCAACCTGTCTCACATCTTCACCACCCTCACAGTAGAGAACTTCTTCCTTGTATCCTACCTGAACTTGCCTGTTTCAGTTTGAACCCATCACCCCTTGTCCTATCACTACAGTCCCCGATGAAGAGTCCCTGTCTGACATCCTCACAGGCCCCCTTCAGATATTGGATCCATTGGACTGTGTTTCTTCTGAGAAAAATGCATTTATTAAATAGGATATAAGAAGGCTTTGTGCAAAATCTGAGGTCAGCAGTGTGCATCAAAGTAGCCGTTAGTGATTCTAGAGTTCACATGTAAAATCAGGTAAGCATTGAATCTCTGAAAACAAAAGCCTATTTTTGCTAAAAGGTAAATCCAACATGAACTAAAACCATATAAGCAGCATTACAGCAATGAACCCCAACCACGCAGCTGCTTCCACACACTGCATTAAGCTACATGACATGAGCTAAGACCTCTTTTTTTTGTGTTACAACTAAGATATATTAAGATACTCCATAAAAAGCTTTTAAAGATTCCTTATGGAAAAAGCACTATTTGAGTATATCCTTGATAGCATTAGTGTTCACAAATTGGAGCAAGCCCAGAGGAGGCCATGAGGATGATCAGAGCACCTCCTTTATGAAGGCAGGCTAAGAAACTTGGGGCTTTCGGCCTGGAGAAGCTGTGTGGAGACCTTGGAGCAGCTTCCAGTATCTGAAGGGAGACTACAAGGATGTTGGAGAGGACTCTTCATCAGGGACTGTAGTGATGGGTTTAAACTGAAACAGGAGAAGTTCAGGGTAGATATAAGGAAGGAGTTCTTTAGTCGGAGGGTGCTGAGGCCATGGAACAAGTTGCCCAGAGAAGTGTTAAATGCTCCATCCCTGGCACTCTGCAAGGCCAGGTTGGACAGAGCCTTGGGCAATGTGGTCTAATGCAGCGTCCCTTCCCATGCCAGGAGGGTTGGAACTGGATGATCTTAAGGTCCTTTCCAACCTATACCATTCTATGACTGATTTATGGTATTAATACTGTCAACTACCCCTCTGCATTGCTTACCTCAAAGCTTCTTGTCAAATCAGTTTCCTTAGCCTGGGCTGCTAACAAAGCCTGCTCTGCTCTGCACAGCTTCTGCGTGAGATCACTAGTGCTACATTCCAAGCGTTGTTTTACTGCCATTACCTGCAAGAATATCGAAAACCAACCTTGTGTTCAGAGGCAGAAATAAATCCTTTTCTAAACTCACCTTCTTGAACCCCAACATTCTATTACAAAATAAAACTACATGATTTTATCCCACCATGAACCTTAGGGTGTTTGACTGCAGCTCAGAAAATAGCTGCTTGTTACCTTTCCACTCCTTTGTCTCTGATCAGAAAGATGGGATGTCTCTGAAATACATAGATTTCTGGACTCTGAAATTGGATTAATACATTTAACTTGCAGATACATCACCACAATATCTGCAGGTAACAGATGAGATTGGGAATGTAATAGCCCTTCTACTAAGCTACGAGACAAGGAAAGTTAGGATCATAACTGCACTTACTATTCCATTGACACAGATTTTATACAAACTGGCTTTCTCTCTTTCAAAATAGTCCTATAATGTTCCAGATTAAAAAGGAAATAAATGCCATTATCAGATCAAAATTTTGATGTCATCGGTTAATAAATGTGCTTTCTTGGAGAAAGAACTGAAAGTCACTTATTCTTATTTTTCTCTCTATGAAATCAATTTTTCCAGTGAGCATATACAAAAGAATGTGCAAATAAGCACAGAAAACGTTTGTCAGTGCATTCCTATGGCTATATTTCTACAATAAAAGAAGCCTGCAGGAAATCTGCTGTCAACTTTGGAACTGCTGGTTCAGTTCAACCTGCCTGCTAATGGAGCATCTCAATATAGCTTTCAAGAACTTGTGGACCTTCTTAGAAATTCAGGTAGCTCTGCTGCATTACAGCTGCTCAAGAGTTTTCCGAGGCTTTTAAAACATATCTCTTTTCTGGTCACCCACTCTTCAGGCTTGTGCGTGGCTTTCTAACTTCCTTGAAACAGTGGGTTTGTGACAACTAACGTGTTCTAACAGCTAAGTGCAGCCAAAGCTGCGGAATCCTTTGTATTGATGTTCATCCTTACAGAGCCACGATGCTCATCTGATTTTGAGAAGAACCAGTTCAGAGAGTTAAACAACCACTTGTGCCTGTGTACACATGTGCTAATTTATGTTTTTCCTTTGTTCTTTTACCTCCTGTGTCAGCTCTCTGCAGGGTCCCATGAGGGGTTGCACTGCCAAGCAAGTACCACAAGGAGTGCACAGCCAGAGCCTATGCTCCAAAGGGCAACTACCTGTTTAGCTCTATCATCAAACTGCATTTCAGCACATTTGCTACATAAGGTGTCTCTTATGATCATACTTAGCTGCTTCTTTCTCCAATTGATTTGCATTCATATCTCTTTCCCTGGGGGAAGCAGACTACCCCCAAACATTTAAAAGCCTGTCATTCACATTCAGATACACAGTATTTCAGTGAGAAATGGTAAACACAAACCAGCCCTTACTATGAGTCCCCACATCAATTCATTTTGCTCTATGTAAGATTAAATTAAGGCAGTACTGCTGAGACAAGTAAATTCCAGCTCTAGTAGAAGATGTTAATACAAAAGCACCTACTTTGTCAAATTCTGCCTGTAGAGCATTGAAGTCATTTTTGGCTTGCTGCAGCTCCTGACGCAGTTTGTTTATTATCTGGTTGCACTGCTGATCCAGTGTTTGTAAGGAGCGTTGCTGACCAGAGAGCTCCTAGAAACAGTGGTGTAATAGGAAAGAAATAAACACGTAACTGCAATAAGTCTCCTTTTTTGTTACTGGGACAATAACAACTGATTTGGAACAGGCTCAGCATCTCTGACATCCTGGGTTAGCATCTAAACTAACAGACTTTGTGAAAACACTTTGTCATTTGAGAGTTAGATGCATGAAAAATTAACTCAGACTTCACAGAAATAACTGAGTAAATTATTAAGTTGGAACTCAAATACACATCATTTTGTGGACAATGAAGCCTAGTTTTTCATGGACTCATATCTCAGTTGGGTCTCTTGCCCACGTTGTCTATGTAGTTGTACCATAATTCTGCACCTCTCCAGCAGCTTTTGCCCTCTATTGGGATGCTTATTTTCAGTTTGCCAGTTACCATTGCAACTTCTCTATGAATTGTGAATGCAATTAACCAAATAGCAGATACACAAATAAGCCATGTGATTTCATGTCCTTTGTAAGTCAGAATGAAAGCATTCTTCTTGACTTACCTGTTGATATTCTTTCTCCTTTGTCTTTAGTTTCTGTTCCAAGGACTGAAGAGCACTCTCAGCATTCTGCCTTTGGCAATTCAGTTCTTCTGACAATCTTTTCACCTTTTGCTCCATCATTTGGACCTAGAATAATTTAATTACAAATCACAAGTGTTAACAATACAAGTGATGTTTTATTTCAGTTTATATGCACTCATATAAAAGGAGTGGATTCTCCTACTGCAATTGTTCTAGCATCCATATTACCTACAGTGTAATTTTAGCTGGTTCCATGAAATTCTTAGCAGGCCAATGTACTAAACTTCTACTTGCTTATGTTAGTGAGAATGTGTATATATAGAAAGAATATATATACTTATATATATTATATATACAAGTATACAGATGTGTATGCATATACAAACATAATAAAACCATCTAGAAACATGCAACATAGAAAATCAGTCTTTGACAATCTACAGAAATGTACTGTACCCAACATGAAAACCAGGTTATATTTTCAGTACCTCAGGATGTTATGAACTAAAGAATGACGATTAACTGCTAAACAACTACATGTTTAGACTGAAACTAACTGCATATTCCACTGGATTTCAGAGTGATTCAGCACATTGATTTAAACTGTGATTAAAACTAATGGCAGTCAATATTCTAGGTTAACCTCCATGTTAGATGTTCTCCATGTATCTAATTCAGTTTATTAGGTTCATCTTACATTAGGAGAGTGAAACAATGTCCACCTAACTCCCTAAACAGAAAAAAAATGCATTTTCATTCCAAAAATAATCTCTTAATACTAATTATTTTTTCCTATGGGTAAGGAAAATGGCAAAGGGTGAACAGTGTTCTCTTTTCCAGCAACAAGGGTTGTTCAGTGAGTTAATGAAAGAACAGTCAATCTGTGCTCCAAGTAAAGAAGCAGCAGGTAGTAATATTGGGGTGTCTGGTTATTAGGCACAGACTGAGGGAATCGTGCGCTCATGTGAAATCACATGTGGAAAGGCTGCAGAACTTACAAGATGCGATAACACAGAGGTGCTGTGCTCAAGGTCTGTGAATAGTACCAGTGACAGAGGAGTTCACACGGGGGATGCCAAAAGTAAATTCAGGCTACGAGGCAGAAAACTAAAGTCTTGAATCTAAATGGAGTTCTACGTCCAAAGCCCATGGGTGGGCAGAGAACCAGTTTCAGAGGGAGGAAAAAGCACAGCAAAGAGTAACCTTCAGATGGCAAAGGAACCTTCTGAAACAAGATGCTGCATTGCACCACAAGGATGAGCTGCACCTCAGTTCACATGGGGCCAGTCAGTCCTACTCCTCCTTGTCCTTCCTCAGGCATGGTCCTAGCTATAACACCTTGTCCCTTGTAGCGGATTTGATGCCCCTTTTATTCCTCAGTAAAATGACTGAGCTCTCTTAAACCTCTTAAATCAAGGCAAAATTACATACATTCAAGGATGATCAGGCTCTGGAGCACCTCCTGTATGAAGATAGGCTGAGAAAGTTGGGGTTATTCAGACTGGAGAAGAGAAGGCTGCGTGGAGACCTCATAGTGGCCTTCCAGTATCTCAAGGTTGCTACAGGGATGCTGTAATGGGACTTTTCATGGGGGGCTGTAGCAATAGGACAAGGGGCGATGGGTTTAAAGATAAACAGGGGAAGTTCAGGTTAGATATAAGAAAGAATATCTTTATTCAGAGCATGGTAAGGCCCTGGCACAGATTCCCCAGAGAAGAGGTAAACGCTCCATCCCTGGCACTGTGCAAGGCTAGGCTGGATACAGCCTTGGTCTAGTGGAAGATGTCCCTGCCCACGGCAGGGGTTGGGACTGGATGGTCTTCAGGTTCTTTAAAACCCAAACCATTCTGTGATTCCATGATAATCATTTAGGAAGTTGAATTGAGTTCTTTGGGGGATCAAACAAAAGAATGACTTTTTCAGAGGAATTGAGCAGTTAGGTTAATTCAACTGCCTTCCCACAAATGCACTACTATGACAGTGCCTTTATGTAGTTAATGGACTGTGTTAAGAATACGATTTTACCATGCTCACTGCGAAGACTTTCCCGAACTCAGCTCCTCACAGAGCTAGCTACAGCTGAATGTCCCGTCTTGCAGAAGGCAAACTGATTAACCGTCAACATGCAAAGTTTTACTTGAAGGACCAATGCAGGAGTTGTGGGAAACAGTAGCTTTACAAATAATCTTAGGTAGCATGTGGAAACTCACTGACAAAGACGGATAACAGTAATTACACCTTGAGAAGATACATGCAGAAACAGCTTTTTTCCTATCCTGTAGATGAATTAAAGTAATAGAAAAAAATACAAATATAGATGGAAATACAAAGATTCAGGAATTATGAATCTCCACACTACTTACAAGCGTGTCAAATGCAGTGAAAAAGGACTTCAGGAAGGTAATGCAATCAAGAAAAAAGGTAACCTCTTGCTTTTTATCTTCTACAGTTCGAACTATATTTTAAACACTAGCATTCACTTCATATAATCATGAGCAAAAACCTGAACCACTTCATATTTTTGTATGTACTTAAATACACTATAAATACTTGACTAAGCCAGTTGTACTACGCTATTGTTTTTATACTATGAATCCAAAGTCCTTAGGATTAAAATTAAATCTCACTTAGAAACTACATATATTCTGAGTCTTGCATAGCATTCTTACCTAGGTTTTCTTTTACACATGCAATTTACAATCCAAAGGCTATACTTCTGGATGTAGTGGGGTATAGGGGCATAAGCAGCAAATACCGATTTTCAACCCAAGTTGCATGACAGTCTATTTAAGGTCAGAAATTGCCACCAGATGTCATTGTTGCTCTATGCAACAGAATTCCAGGCTCTGTTTTTCAGAATTCCTGCCAGTCATGCCTGAGGATGAAAAATAATTCTTCAGGTGGTATAAGAACCTTCCAGAGAATGGGCGACTGCTCTATGAGTATTTCCATTGTTACAGGTAATACACAGCAAACCAGCACAAACTCAAAACTTGATCCTTGAGCATTCAGCGAATGCTCATGAACTCACCTGAGAATCTTGATTCTCACTCAAATGGCTGCAAATTAACACACATTAATACTGGGAATGAATCGTAAGGACAGCCCGAAGATGTGTGATGCAACATTTTACCTGTGTGGTCGCTTGATCAAGTTGTGTTCTCGTTTGGGTCAGTTTATCTCTGGTTTTGTTCAGAGCCTTATCCTTCTCTGCTAATTCCAACTTCATTCTGACCAGCTGCAGTTCAGCCTCTTGATGTTTATTCATATGGGATTTCTTCATTTTCTCTTGAGCTTGCAGTTGTTGTTCTAGGTCCTTAACAGTGGAATTTAGCTCTGAAATTTGGAAACAGTAAAGATTAAGGGTACTTTTTGCTTTGAAAGGTACACCTTCCATCCTGGTACTCAAGTTTCCAAATATTCAGTATGCTTGGTAACAACTCAAGTTCTTGACACAGGCAGACACCCTGTAAAACGTTCTGCAAGCTAAAACAAAACTCCCTTCTACTACTGTATCAGTGACTAAAACTATCAAGACTGAAACATAACTGACTCCAAATAATTTCCACTTTGTAATATATTAGAACACAGCAAAGTGCAACATCAGGCACAAAGGCTGCAAAGGCAAAGCCAATTTATTCCTCTGCTCGTTTGTTGTTTCTAAACACACAGAAATATGTCACTTATCAAAGCTCCTTTGATTTTTTTACTTTTTAAAAGGAAAGATATCCACTAGAATAATTTGTTTGGGTTCTCTCCTTCTAAAACGCTTTTCAGCTACTCAGCATCTCTAAGTATAGTTCTTTATATTTCAGTCTTTTTCCCATCCCAAAGCAGAATCAATATAAAGTGAAACCAAATGATCTTGTCACAATATACATCAGTAACAGTTCACCTTCCAAAACACAAAGTAATTTCACAGTAGAAAACATAGCCAGCAAGGGAACATTTTCCAGAATTACTATTATCTGATAATTCCTTTGTGAAAAAAAAAAAAGTCTTGATTCCAAGCTGAAAATGCCACCAAATTGGAGTTTTACATGCAGGTATTTGGATAAACGTTTTGGACAGTATGGGAACTTGTAAAACAGTCCTACAAGAAGCAGTGGAAAAGCTGGTCCAATCAGTAAGCTTAAGGAAATGCTCACCACATCCACAGCAAGCCGTTTGCTTTCTTCCCACTATAAGATCTCAAGAATAACTATTTCTTCATGTCAATATGCACAATATTGTACTTTCTGCATTATATGTCCTTCTGTGCTTCCAGCTACATCCATTATGGACCAACTGAGCTATGCATTTAGCATGTTTAACCAATGAATTTTTAACACAGGTATTGCTTAGCTACAAACCTCAAGCCATATAAAATTAAGGAAACGATAGAATTAAATTTAACAGTGAGATGCAATGAGATCCTGAAGAGGTTTTTTAACTCTCTTTCAACAGAATTGTTCCATGAGCAATGGAGTTATCGGAGAAAGCCCTTTTCCTTTTATACATGATGTCCACTACCCACCTCCAGAAATGCAAACTCCTCCCTTCCAACTCTCACACCCTGTATGTAAAAGATACCACAGTTTGCTGATAATTTCTGTGTACTGCTGATCACTGACGGTACACACAGCAGTGGCCAACTAGGCTAGCTGCCAAAGGCAAAACCAGGTATCTTTTCCTTGCTAAAGCATTAATTCCAATACCTCTCTTCCTATCTGCAAACCAGGATTCATGAAACCATATAGGGGACTTCCTGTGGGTTTTAAACAAATGCATCAGGTACCTTGGTTCTGTGCTCTTAGCTGGATCACAAGTGAAGAATTACAATCATCAGCAAAGCTGCTGTTGAGCTCATTCTTCTCTGATATTACACTAGAACTTGTTTCTTTCTCCCATGGAAAAGAAGTTGCTGCAGAACTTCCCCTTGCAGGTGTTGCTTGGTTTCTAGATGGTGTCTTTTCTTCTTGCCATGAAAACACAGATGAGGAAGCTTGATGCCGAGCAATCTCCCTGTGACTCAAAGATCTTTGAGGATGAGGCTGATTTATTTTCTGTGTCCAAGGAAAAAAATAAAAGGATCCACCTTAACACAGCTCCATATCCAACATATAACAAAATAATTATTAATAAGGATATAATAAGTTCCTGGTCATTTCACACTATTTTTATACTATTTAAATGAAATAACTTCAGGCCAAGTATCCAATATACTTATAGACCGAATCCAGGATCTCAAAAAAAAAACTAGTTTGATCTGTTCATAAGTAACATAACCAAATTTTTGCCTTTTTCAAGACAGATCCCATCAATTTCCCCCCCACGTTTCACAAAAGTTAAGCCTCCATTTTTGCAAGCAATTGCTGACACAAGTAAGCCTGCATACAGAAGTCTAGATTAACGCATCTGATGTCCGACCCGCACGTAGTTCCAGACAAACACAGGTAAACTCAGAACAGAATTAAACTTATACACACATAATACCCCCAAATTGCAGTAATAAAATACCTCAGGTAGCAGCTTTCAGCCTCTTTCTACAGAAAAATTAAACAAACTAAAATAGTAGGTGAGGTTTTTCCTTCTCAAGTGGAAAAAGAAATAAACCAAACTCAAAAAGCTGCATTTCAAACAGCAAAATCCCCACTGTATTTTGGAGCTTAGTTTTCAAATGCTTCCAATTTGAATATTTCAATTATTCCTTTGTTAAACTAAACCCCTAAACTAGATAATATCCAGTGTGACTTCTCAATCCAACCAGACATTATGTTGTTATGTAGGAATAGCTGTGCTAAGACCAGGAATCCATATAGTCCAGAATGCAGAGTATGACCCTGTAATTTATAAAGAACATAAAACCCCAACCATGCATAGAGCAATCATTCCCCTTATATACAATTTAAATTTACAGAGTTTGAGGCAAAAATTAATCAATTTTTACTAAAATACACGTACTTTCTCTTTTGGATCTGTTTCAATTTTACAATACTCTGACAAAGAGTTCTGCCATTTAACACAGTACAGTGGAATAAACCAGGTTTTGTTCTGAGCCTGCAGAGCTGGTTCTGTAATTATGCCTTATGGGAAATAAGAAAATGACCAATTCCCTGTTTCATCTCTTGATCCTCACTTGATATTTGTACCACCCACTTCTAACGTATCTGTTTGGAAACGAGTGAAAAGAATTTGCAAGGAATACTCAAGATGTGAGAGCCATTTTTGGCTGTATATGGGCAAAGAGTATTTTCTCATTACTTCTCAAGCCTCTTCCTAAAATACTCCTTTTCGTGATTGCTGAGGAAAACACAGAAGTTTTCAGAGAACTAGAATTGCTGAATTGCTTCCAGGAACCATAGAATAGTCAGAGTTGGAAAGGACCTTAAGATCATCCAGTTCCAACCTCCCTGCCATGGACAGGGACACCTCCCACTAAACCATGGCACCCAAGGCTATGTCCAACCTGGCCTTGAACACCACCAGTGATGGAGCATTCACAACTTCCCTGGTATGGAGCCTGAGAGCACTGGGTATGCATCTTTCACATTATGTCCTCCAGATGCATTACTTCACACTGATTTTTACTTACCATTATAATTATTGCAATTACCTAGTGTTACTAAATACTGTGCAGTCTTCAACCATATTGTTAGACTCTAAAATCACTTATGAATATGCTGAATAGCATGGTTTTCTCTAGAAATCCTTTTGAGGATCCACTTTTGCTCCCCAGTAAAAACAGACCATTTATTGCCACTGCCCTCAATCCTCACCTTTAAATATCCAAGAGCTACTCCCCCTTATCAAAATAGTTCAGTTTTTCAATGTTTTGCAGATACCCTACGATGACATTACACTGAGCCACACTTAACTCACTATTCTCCAATTTATTCTTAAAAATACCCCTAAACTCTGAAAGTATGAGGAATATTTTCTCTTTATACCTTTTCTCCATACACCATACCTATGCATGCGTCAATGAAGGTATTGCTTCAAGTTTCTAACAATTCACCCAAGCTGACCTGACTAAACTACATTCCCAGGAATAAGCACTATAAGCCTTTTTAGATGGCATCATCCTCGTCCCGTTCCAGTGTCAAGAGAAGAACGAAATAAGCTGCACCTCACAAAGATTCAGCAGTTCCACACTGCAGTGCCCTATCAACTCATGGGTATTATCTGCATTTGGTGATTTATAATTACTACTTATCAATTCAAGAGTACTGCTGAATTTTCAATTTGAGGCTGAGCCACAGATTCAGCCCCAATAAAGATTGATATAGAAAACTTTTTGTGCCTTTAAATAGTGCATATCAAATAAGTTATTTCAGCTTTTCTGCAGTGGCCTTTTTTCCTTTGAGGGATTTCACATCTTAGTCATCTATAGGCCTCAGAGATTGCCTCAGAGAGTTCCCACTACTTATGTGTTTGGAAAGATTTACTAGTTCTTATTTGCTAAGTGACTTATTTCCTCATTATCTTTCCAAAGCTATTTTATTACTATATTTAGCTTGGCAAAACGGACATTTTCTCTCGCCTCTGCCTGCACAAGATCTCCGCTTCTCGAAGAATGTGTTCTCGTGTTTAACATCTTTCTTTCCTTTGCCATTCAATTATGTTAGCTTTTCTGGATTCTCCAAAGAGTACATCTGAATGGCAGTACACGCAGGATGATTCTCTCCAAAACCATACTTTAAGTGATGAGAATACATTTCAGTAGTTTTCCACTCCATTTTCCAAGTTCAGTCACTAGTTGCTTTCTTAGATATCACACATACCATTCTCAAGAGATACTTACTTTTACCTGGATGCTTCTCAGTTCTAATTCTAGCTTTTTTCTCTCTTGTACTTCTTTCTTGTATTTTTCTTCTAGTTCTTCAAACTTTTTGTCTACAAAGACACAATGAATACTTCATAACCTAACATTACAGAGGTAATCATTTGCAATTGCTATTACAGGAATGAAAGTTTAATAGTTGGGGTTGGAAGGAACCTTCCAAGTTCAGTAGTCCAACCCTCCAGCGTTGAGCAGGGGCATCTTCAACTACATCAGGTTGCCCAGAACTACCTCCTGCCTAACCTTAAATGTCTCCAGGGATGATGCATCCACCACCTCTCTGAGCAACCTGTGCCAGTGTTTTGCCAACCTCATTGAGAAGAATTTTTTTCCTCGTGTCCAGCCCAAATCTCCCCTTTCAGTTTAAAATCATCTCCCCTCATTCTATCACAACAGTCCCTGATTATAAGTGTCTTCCCATCTTTCTTATAGACCGCTTTTAAGAACTGAAAGGTCACAATAAGTTTTTCCCAGAGTCTTCTCTTCTCCAGGCTGAACAACCCCTTCCTCACAGAACATGTGCTCTAGCTCTGCTCTGTACCCACTCCAACAGGTCCGTGTCTTTCCTGTACTGAGGACTCCAGAGCAGGATGCAGGACTGCAGGTGGGTTCTCACAAGAATAGAGGGACAGAATCACCTTCCTTTACCTGCTGGCCATGCTCCTCTGGGTGCAGCCCAAGATATGAGTGGCCTTCTGGGCTGCAAACACGCATTGCCAAGTCATGTCCAATCTTTCATCCACTAGGACTCCCAAGTCCTTCTCATCTGGGGTATTCTCACTTCCTTCATCCCCAGTCTGGATTGATACCTGGGATTGCTCCGACCCAGGTATAGACACATATTGTGTATATATGTATACATACACAGATGTGTAACATTATATATACACGTACATATAGATTTTAATTTTTACTTCTTAAGATTTCCTACCAGCAGCCCAAGAACATTAATATTATGAGAAATGATCAGAAAATAAGGCTGGATCTTTTCCTTGTTTTCCTTTCAAATGCAATAGGAATCGGACAATGAATTTACATAGGACTCTTCCACTGGAATTGTAAGAGGAGCATATTAGCCCAAAACAAAAGTCCTGATTCCTTTTCTTTGTATTTACATATCATTCTACAACTCCCAGGAATATCACAGAACTACAATGTTTGCAGCATTCTATGAAGCAGTTGAGAGAGTGTGACAATCCTACCCTACCCTGCGCTAGTGAGGTCCCACCTCAAGTACTACGTGCAGTTTTAAGTGTCTTAGCATAAGAACATCATCAAACTATCAGGCTGTTTCCAGAGGACAACCAAATTGGTGAAAGGCCTTTGAGAGCAAGACTTTTGAGGTACAGCTGAAGTCACTTTTGTACAGTTTGTTCACCATGGGAAGGAAAAGGCCAGGGCTGCTATTCTCACAGGCTACAGCTTCCCCTCAGGGATGGCGGGGGGGTAGCAGCAGTGGAATAGAAGTGCTGATCTCCTCTCTCTGGTGACCAGTGATAGGATACAAAGGAAATGGAATGAATGTGCATCAGGAAAAGTTCAGACCGGACATCAGGAAAGTATTCTTCACTGAGAAGGTGGTCTTGCCACTGGAACGGGCTCCCCGGGGAAGTGGTCATAGCACCAATCCTGTCATTATCCAAGGAGGACAATGCTCAAGTCATATGACTCAGTTCTAGGCAGCTCTGCAAGGAGCGACCTTATGGGTTGCTTCAAACTTGAGACAATCTGGGATTTTCAGGAATGTAAAACCCCAACTTTCAAACAAAAAAAAACTCTCGAGCAATACCATTTTAAATAGTTAAGTAATTTGTTATCTAATCCCCATTTCGGGAGCATCATACTTAGTAGAATGCTTAACACTGCCACTACTGTACCCCCAGTAGAAATTACAAGGAATAAGAGTGTAAGAAAGTATCTCAGATTTCCCATCTGAATAAGAGTGAGATGCCAAACAGAACATTTGTTCACAGCAAAGAGGTAAACAGCATGCATAACATTGAACCTGTCAAGTTTTTCAGCATACAGCATAAGGGTGTTGGGCTACAGAACAGTTCTCCAGTTAAGGAACCTTCCCTTTACTTTTTGAGTTCACTCAAATACTTTAAATCAATCTGAAGTCACTAACTTGAAGACAGAGCGATGGTTTGAAACAGTGCATAAATTGTCCAGGTTATCATGCACAAAAATAGTCTAAATAACATTTTCTGAAGAAATTACACAACTGCTGACTGAACTTTAAAGTACCTATGGCACACAAGAAAGATTTGCTCTCTATTACATCAAGGGCACGGCTGACACTAGGAACAGGCATCCAAAAATTTGCTGCAGCCTGTTGAAGGATTTCCTGCTATTCAATGTCTATCAACATAGTGCTGAAAAGACGTAATATGTGCAATAAGTGCTCAGTCTGCACTAATCACTTTTAAACTTATGCTGCTACAAATTAGACATTCTCATAAGCTTTCTAATAGGGACTAGGCAACTCAGTACAAACAGTGTGTGAAATACTCCTCTGCCCTACAAGAAAACTGTTAACTGTCTGTGTCAGATGAAGAAAAAGCCATTTACCATTATGACTTTGAACTGGTGTTAAAGGAGCAGTAAAGCTTTTCTGTGGAGCACCACTGAATGATAAGTCTCCTGCAATCGATGTTTGCTGACTTCTCTCAAGCTCACATTTGTATCTGTTCAGGAAGAAAAAACAGCAAAAAAAACATCAGTCATGGGAACTAAAAGGTTAATTATCTGCTTTTAAGAGCCTGAAGCACACAATTTATATGATTCTATGAATTTAAAGATCACTGAAAATGCTCAGCACTGTAACAGAAATATGAGTTTTGCTCAGTTTCAGTATATTTAGTCAATTACATACGTGTCAAAGCTGAAAACCAAAACCAATTCCAGAGTACATGATAAACAGTTAAAACTGCTTAAGGTTTCACTTATGAAGCTGCAACCCAGCGAAACACACCCAAATCACTGTAAGCACTGATAACATATAACTCCTACTCTCCAGTAAGCATTTGTACGATAGGAAATATACAACTTTTATTCTGTGTTGTGATACACACTTTGAGGAGCAGATGCATACCTCATGGGAAGGGAATGCTCTCCACTAGACAGTGTTTTTTTCATGTTTACTGTAAACTTTGCTGCCCAAAACACCACAGCAGACTACCCATTCCTGTGACTCTTGTGAGCATGAAGAGTTACAAGCTCATGAAATGAAACCACATAACTAGTTTGGAGTTTATACAGCAACTTTCGCCCTGCCCTAGACACACAGGTTGATAAGACAATGGTTTTGATTTCCTCCTCCTTTTTACAGCACAGTATCAAGAGCTCTCCAACCAGTCAACTGTTAACTTGCTATGAAGTGGTAAATGATCAGTTACCAGCATAAAACATACCAAGATCAAGCTACACGTAGTAAGAGGTGATCTTTTGTAGTGGACAGATACACAATGCAATGTAATAGAGAGAATTCAAGTGAACTGGACTTAATTTTGGGAATGGATAAATGGAATACATATCCTCAGCCTGCAGCTTCCCTGGCCCAACATTTGACACAGAAACCTATGCGGTTCTAACAAGCCCTGTTGAATGTGTTTCCACATGTCACATTGTTTTGTTGAAGTATCACAGCAGTCTAACACCTAAATACCTCAACTATCTCCAGTTTTCCCAAAGAGAGCACATGGGGAAAGGAAGGGAGGAGGGAGAGGGAAACAAAGGAAAAACAAACAAGCAAAACCCCAGAGAGACCAACACACTTCTTTATTTGCTTCCATTTGGATGAATGAGGTATTCCATCCAAAACTTAAGGAAGGAGACAGATTTCAGGCCATGAAAGAAAAAAAAACGACAAAAAAAACCACCCAAACAAAAATAAGAAACACCAAAAAAGAAAGCAACTAAACCTGGTCTCACCCGTCCGTGTGACAGTACTTTAGCATTGCTATACCAGCACAACAGTTTATTGCACAGGGAGAATACTCAGCTTGACTGATGCAACAAAGCTTCAGAAATACTTTCATTCAACAACAGAGTGCCTCTAGCAAGTTTAACAGATAACATTCACTTCACTATGGGAACTGCTTCATTTGTGTAGCACCCCCAAATAAAGGATTTTAGATGTGTCTGCATTACAGAAGATTCTCTTATTACTTGCATTCCACCTCTACAGACAGTACACATGTACTATCTCAGGAATAACAGCATTTAGAAGTTGAGGTCTTTGTATTAAGCTCTTCTTCACCAAGGCAACTGGATTCAGTGATTCAGTCACTGCTTTTGTCAGCTTCCTCTTCCATTCCAGTAGATGTTCATGCTTCCTTCCAGTAATATTTTATTGGTAGACTCAATTTTACAGTCTGAATGCCCATGTACTTTCTGAGCAACTCCAAGCCCTTTGCAGTTCACCTTTGCCAAGTGACTCAGCTGTGCTAGCTGTTTTGTTGCTGTTTAAGACCATAGACAGTTCTCACCTAGCCCTGCAGAATTCCCCCAAATTAAGGGAGAACTATAGGTATTAACTCCTTCAGGTGGCAGACTGATTTATGTAAAAGTCTGTATGTTCATGTGTGTATGCAAAAACAGGTCCATGTTTTGAGACTTCAGTCACAAAATCTGAATTAAGTATGAGAAGAAACTAGAATTCCATGAAGGATACACTAAACGAATAAAACAAGGAAATAACTGCTATACATGGGTTAGAGACAGAGCAAGTCCTTACCTTTTCAGTTCTTGTTCTAGCCTTTCTATGTCCTTTTTGCTGGAGTTCAGCTGTCCTGACTGAATGTTAATTTGAGACTCTTTTGCTTGAAGATCATGTGATATTTTCTGCTTTGCTTTCTCAAGACTATCACACAATTCCATCAAGCTCTGGTTCTCTCTCTTTAGTAACGAAGCTTCATTTTTTTCGCTCTCAACCTAGTTGGAATATAAACCATTTAAAAACACCCTCAAGAAATCTCTACACTTCTATTATTTAAAAACACAAAGTTTACAAACTCCTATTTTTTCCTAGCTTTCCAAACTCCTGACAGCACCAAAACCTCAGCAATACACATTGGTTAAATATTCTTGGGTGTGAACAAAACCACATCTCCTGCAATTCAACTCAGTAGGATTAACAACTGCTATGTATCGACTAAACAAGCTCATAGAAAAATTAATCAATCCTTATTAACTAATAACCCACACTAGTTTGCTAATACACACTGATCATCTCGCTTCTCTTCCCAGCCTATTAACTTCAGCAGTCGGAATACTTTGACTAAACAAAGAATGCACAACGATTATCGAGTCACAGCTTTGAAACTGGAAATAGAGCCCGGCAGTAGACATCCTCCTCTCCTACAGCTTCTGAGGGGCAGGCATAGTCAGGCTAGAGCATTGCACAACATTATTCTTCTGGCTGAAAGAAGTATTAGCTACTGCTTGTAAGTCTGAAAGCACTCCTGTTTGAGCACAGCCCTTTGTGTTATGGGAGCACAGCAGTTCTGCTGGCTGGTTGAGGAAACTTACAGGAAGAAACTCAAAGAAAACTACAAGGCTTAAGTTTTGCTAGAACATTGTAGCAGCCTAAAGGGAATAAAAGGCAGTCTCTGTAATTTGCCTTTGAGCTGTATTCAAGTATTACAAGACAATATGCAACTAAATGGGTCATCTCTGATCTGAAGCACACAGCAGGACCGTGATCAAGAGGGTCTCTGCTTTCCTGGGTGACAGTGTAGTCAGATGAAGCATAAAACTAATAAAACTACAGCCCTAAAACAGGAAACTGAAACCCAAAATACAGTCTGGGGGGGGGGGGGGGGGGGGGGGGGGGACACAAAGCAAAGAAACAAAAAAAACCCACTCAACTGAGAATTACATAAACTAAGTAAAAGATGAAAGGTTATCTGCAGGCAAGGTGGAACAGCAAGAGGCTGTCAACTGTGCAACTCCTATATAAAACAGGTCTAAACATGGTCAAGATTTCAAACAGGCATAAATTACTTTTCCTAATCATAAAAAGATGCAGCAAAGCCTCAAAGTAAACATAAACTGAGCCCAGAAAGCCAAACATTCACTGGGCTGCATCAAAACAAGTGTAACCAGCAGATCAAAGGAGGCAGTTCTGCCCCTCTACTCTTGTGAGATCCCATTTGGATCCTGGAGAACAGAAGCCACGTGGAGACCTCAGAGCAGCTTCCAGTATCTCAATGGGGCCTACAAGGATGCTGGAGAGGGACTCTTCATCCAGGACTGCAGAACAAGGGGCAATTGGTTTAAACGTAAACAGGGGAAGTTCAGGTTAGATATAAGAAAGTACTTTATCATGAGGGTGCTGAGGCCCTGGCACAGGTTGCCCAGAGAAGCTATGGCTGCCCCATCCCTGGGGGTGTTCAAGGCTGGGTTGGACAGAGCCTTGGGTGACATGGTTTAGTGGGAGGTGTCGCTGCCCATGGCAAGGAGGTTGGAACTGGATGATCTTAAGGTCCTTTCCAACCCTAACTATTCTACAATTCTAGGGTGGGCAATCACACCAAACATAAACAGGAGGCAGGAATTCTATTAGCAATCAATGAGAACTAAACAGAAGGGAGAATACGATGAGCATTAATATGTGTAGTTTATATTATATTTCTATGCTACCTTCCCAGTCAGTGGGAAGAAATAAGACACAAACCCACCCCTGTGGACAACCAAATAAAACATTTGCAATTGTGTTTGGCATGGAGAACAGCATTTTAGGGAAACAATCACAGTGCCTCTGTTACCTTCTGCTTCTGTTTTTGCAAAGCTGCTTCCAAAGACTCTAACTGGAACTGTCTTTGCTGACGCTCCTTTCTAAGCTTGTCCACTTGACTTTCCAGCTCATGAATCTTCTGAAGGACTTTGGGGGAGACCCCTTCTTTCCATTCCTCCACAGCCCAGCTCATACCGGCGGGATTCTTGTTTAATGCAGAATGGATAGTGTATGTCTGAAACACAAAGACAGATAATTGACTTTGAACGAGGTTAAGCAAGCCTCCCTTTTAAACTGAATAGGATTGTAACTGAGTAACACCTAGGATGCTAGGCTTTGTTAGCAACTATAGAGAAAGGAAATTACAAAGAGTAGCTTTGCCAGAACCTCCTGGTGGTTACCTATATGACAACCATCCTAAACCAAAGTGATGACAAAGTAATTACCAGGGGTCAGAATGCCCATTACCACATTTGTGTGTGCATACAGGAGGCATTCTCTAAAAGCATGATGCAAGGTGTGTAATCTAATGAATATGCATGTTTAACGACAATATAATCACAGCCTGGTTGGTGCTTGGGAGAGACACGCTCGGAGGAGCTATCCCTGTGTATCTCGGTGCAGCAATAAAGAATACATGCTTATCAATTTAAAACTTTGTTGGCGATTTTCCTCCGAAACAAAGCAAACTGCATTTTTAACCTTAGCAGTGATTCGAACACAGTATTTCGCAACTGCGCAGGCTTCCTGCTCTACATACAAAGCAGCAGCTTTTAACGTTAAATCCTCCTTTGACACACTCTTATCCAGTTGAAAACCTGCAACCTCACATTAACCAATCTAACAGCAGGGTCTGTATCCGTATCACTGCATTCGACTGCTGGATATCAGAGAGCTTCTCTCCATACCTTATGCTGACGCTACGATTGCAGAAAGCCATTAGCATTGTACTTCAGTGGTTCTCAACCGCAGAGCTTTGCAAACCCCCGCGGCACGGGCTGACGTCCGCGAGGCACCAGCGCACCTTGGAAACCACTTAGAAGCGCCCCACGGGGACACACGGCAGCTCCGCAGCCCGCTCCGGGTGTCTGACACCCTCGAAGAGCCCCCGACGGGCCGGGCACCCGCTCTTCAGCGCTGCCCAGGGCCCAGCGCATCTCAGAGCCCGGCGGGGTCCCGCAGCTCCGCATCCCACCGCGCCTCACACCGGGATCCGCACCCCTCCGCGCCTCACCTCACACCGGGCTCCGCACCCCTCCGCGCCTCACCTCACACCGGGATCCGCACCCCTCCGCGCCTCACACCAGGCTCCGCACCGCACCGCACCCCACCCCACCGCACCTCACACCAGGCTCCGCACCCCACCGCACCTCACACCAGGCTCCGCACCCCACCTCACACCACGCGCCGCACCCCACCTCACACCAGCCAACGCACCCCACCGCACACCCGCCTC
>JASSUY010054752.1:0-21923 GCA_032466535.1 Forpus xanthops | reverse complement strand
TCCCAAGCCAAAAATCCAAAACACAGTGCTGCACCAGCTACTACTTAAAGGAGAAAAATGACTGCTGCTGCTGAACCTATGACATTAACCAAAGTGCAGCATTTCACCAAGGTGCCTAGTTGTTTGCTAGCTTCCACAGTGCTGATCTTGTTGCCTCTACCATCACCCTTGGGTTAGCAGGAGAATAATGTTGCAATGGATTCACAGAGTTGTGCTGAACTGTGCTTAGACTCAGTGCCTGTTGTTGGCTTGTGTGTGTCCACTTGCAAATTCTAAGATCAGCATTTTATAACTCTGAAGAAAAAGGCAAACAAAAAAACCCTAGGGGAGAGACCAGGGGAAAGTTGGGCATGTTCAGTAGCTTCACAGTTGCTAAGTTTAGTTCTTATTCCTCCACTGTAATGATGAGAAATCACCTAGTTTCTTGGAGGGATGCTCTTGCTGATTGCATGCTGTCAGTGTATTAATTAGTGGGCTTGCACTTTATAGTAATTCTTTTACCAGTTCCTGTGCTCTCAGTATCATTTAATTGGGAAGATATTTTCTATTTCTGATGTCAATTTCTAGTCTGCTATAGCTTCTTTTCAAGGAGCTATTTAAAAGATTTCTTAGGTTTGTGAAATCCAGTTTTCATATGAGTGACTGTCTTGTATTTCAGAATGCCAAAGCTCTGATTTAATTGTCATATTTATTTTCTAATATTTTTCCTTTTTGCTTTACTTAGTGAATGAACAGTTTTGGTGTTGAAGAAAAACCTCGGAAAGGAATGGGCTCTGTTCTCTTGAAGCCATTTGCCCTGATCCCAGGAATGCTGTAGAGGTTAGTGACGTGGATGCTTAAGAACTTTCATAGAAATTGCCTTTTGAAATGTAATTGGCACACTCTTCAATAAATTCTGTGTGAAGCAGTTCATTTGCTTGTCATAGAAAGAGAGTTAATTCAGGCACTGCCAGAACACATTCAGTTTTAAATTGCTCTACCCAAACAAAATCTTGGGTCTTGCTTATCTGTATAGACAGTGTAGAAATACGTAGCCGGGTGGTCATAGAAAGCTGTGTGTTGTGATTCATGCTCACAGTCAAGCTGCATTAAGCTTGGAGGTTGTAATTGATGACTTAAAAAAAGAAAAAGGTAATACTGATAATAATACATGAGATCATGATGTGTGATTATTTTTTGAGTTTTTCAAGTCTCTCATTTTTACTCTGAGAGTAGAATACCCCTGCTCTTCAGTGGAATGACAGGTGGGTCAAAGCCCATTTGCACAAAGGTGATGTTATCTCTACTTTTGCCTCAAGTGACTTGTATTTTGGTTTTATCTCCTAGTTTCTTTGGATTATGTGCAGTCTGGGTACACTGCTTGCTGTGTTTTTTTTCCTTCATAGCTGTATAGTGCTGCTACAAATATTATGGCCTGCAAGAAGAAACCTCGTGCAAGTAGAATAGTCAATCTAGTTTGCTTTCACATTTTTATTAAAAAATCTTAAAGAGGATTACGTGGATTTATCACCCAGTGGAGTTCTTAACTACTGAAGTAAAAAGTCTTATATAATTATCAAATTCAGTAGTGGTTTGTTTCACTGATGAAAAATGAATGTAGCAAGTAAAATTTGATGTGAAGGGGTTGGGGGAGGGAAAGAGGTAGGAATGTTGAAGTGCTCCTAAGCAAAGAAGAGCTTCCATAGGAGCAGTTGAGTTAATTTAAAACCTGTCCGCTTACTATAAAGAATACCTAATTGGTGGTGGATTACTTTCAAAGCAAAGATATGTGTGATGTCGTTATGGAAGAGTAATGTCCAAGCTTTGCTAGGATACCTTCTAGCATATAGACCCTTTTTGGAGCAAAAAGGGGGAAAAAGAAGCACAGTGGAAAAAGTGCTGCACAACCTCACAGACACAGAAAGTGAAGAGGTGATCCAGTGGAAAAAGACCTATTAGTACAAGGCCATGCTAGCTGGCATAACTTTCTGAAGTATGTAGAGCTTAACAGCTCTTCATGTAAGTGATGCCATTTCTTATGGAGAGCTGTAGTTATTAATATGTTCTCACCATCTTTATCTTATCTGATATAAAACTGAGAGTTGTAAAATCTACAAGAGGAGGTATCATTTTTAATTTAATAAAAGCACGCAGAAAGACAAAGTCTCTCCAAAGCATATCCTTCCATTATGAAATCTGCATTCCAACATCAGTGCTTTCATTGTAGCTCTGTGCTACTTCTTTTAGTCTCCAATGTTTTATTCAATAATGAGGAAAAAAAAAAATTGTCCGCAAGAAGCTCTGACAGAAATATTCTTTCTCTTCCCCCTCCTCCCCAAATTAACAATAGCTTTACTCCCTTCAACCTATTGTGTTTATTTTGTTGGGGTTTTATATATATATATATATTACTTTATGGAAAATAAAAAAAAGATGAAAGGATAGTCTCCTCTCTTGTCAGTCTCCCTCTTGACTTAGTGTACAAGTGGTTAGTTTCAAGCAGACTGTTGAATGCAGACTGTTTCATGAATCTGTGAAGTCTGCCTGATAAGTATCATGACCTGCTGTTCAGATACTTCCGTAGGAAATACTTCCTTGGCACTCTGTGCATCCTGTTCTTCCAGTTCCGAGGACATGCAAGAACTGGCAGAGCTTACTAGTTTGGGTTCAGCGCTGCTGTGGTTACATACCTTTCAGACGAGAGCTTGCTATGTTTGATTTGGTTGGGCTGTCCCATGGGGCCGTGATAAGTTTTTATCCAGCTGTGTCATGACTTACCTCCAGCTTACTTGGATAACAGTGAAAGTAGTGATCCAGTTTATAAACACATGGAAGATAATGAGATAAGGGAAGACAGCCAACCAACATGAATTTTCCAGGGAAAAAAATATGTCAAGCTGATTAGTTTGCTTCCTTGATGATGAATTGGATTATTGCATAAGGGAGGGAAGGGATAGAAGTGATACAATTTGAAGTGCATAAAGTTTTGAAGGATGCTCTTTTGAGGGTAATACATGTAGTGAGTTGGTTTTTTTGTGGTTTTTTTTTTTTTTTTTCTCTTTTTTTCTCTTTTAATGGGATCTTACTTAAATCACTTGCTGCAGGAGGAAAATTTATTAAAAATGGTTTGGTGGAGCACTTAACAGGGATTCAGGATCACTTGGAAAGGCATTTGAAGTAAGCTTTTTTACTAGCTTGCTGTGCCTGGATTTGTCAATAACAGCATCCATTGTTTAGATGGTGGAGTAGAGTCTACTTACAAAATGTGTAGGTGATGTCAGTTTGGGAGTAGATGGTATGTGCACCACAAGGGGTTTATATTAAGGTGTTTGTCTTTGTAATTGGGGTGAGCTAAGTGTCTGTGCGTGTGTTCGTTTGAGCTGACTCACTCAGTGTTTATTTGTTATGCCACAGTAATTGAGTGTATATATCCTGAGTGTGTTGAGATTATTGGGTTGGATGGCCTCTTCCAGTGCTCTGTTTTTTTTGTCGTACTTTTCTATCCTTTAGTAAAATTACAGCACTGAAACCTAGTACTTGAATGGCAGTGGTTTTTACCTTAAAAATGGTGTATCTGGATTTGAGATCTTGGGTCACCACCGAGATAAACATTTGCATGGTAAACGACACTCTTGGAAAGTCCTGGAATGTATGTCTTGTGCTGGAGGAGAGCAGGTTAGGCTCTGTGGAATAGGCAGCTGCTCTTGCAGACTTCTAGCAAGTGCCATCTGTCCGCCTTTCCATTGGTGGCACAATGGATCCAGTTGGGCACCTAGCATCAGGGGTGCCTCCCTCTGTTCTAACTCTGTAATGCATCTAAAGCAGCTTGTCTGGACTTTGAAAACAGGCTGCTCCTGCGGCTCTCTTCACTTTTCCATTTCTGTGTGCACATGTACTGCTGTCTGAGTAGCTGTTCAAGGTTCAGGCAGAGGAATGGGTGAGGGGAAGCTGTGCTTGAGGTGTTCATGATGTGGATTATTGTTTGGGTTGTTGAAGACATACATGAGGGAAAAATAACTTTTGCATCTTTTTTTGCTAGGCTGCTAGGGGAGTTACTAGTGCTTTCCCATAGCACCTCAAGCCTTTTTCCTTGCAAGATTTGCCCTAATGCTTGTTTATGTAGCTTGCCACCCAAAGAAAATGTATGAGTATGGAGGAGGGGGCATATTTTTTAAAAGCTTTTGTAGAATAAGGTATGAAATGCAGAAATTATTATCATCTGGGATGATGTTAGAGAAATATGGCATACTACTTTGTTTTAATCTCCCTATGATAGAAAGGGATGTTTGCGTGCTGTGCTTTTGCACGCACAATGCACTTCCCATAGTTGTCAGGTTATCATAAAAGATTAATGTGATGGTTCCTTTAGAAGTAAGCACTAATATTTCATACTAAGTCAATAATTATTGCTGGTGATAGGATAGTGCTTGGAACTCCTTTTGACGTGTTCCTGTCTACTGGTGATGCCATAGTCTCTTGTGGATATGAAACATAGCAAGGAAAAATAACTCTGTTGAGGCTAATTCTGTGGAGATGCTGCTGTCTGGTTCTGTAATCCTTATTGCTGTTTCCCTGACTTCTTGGAGTATGGCTCTCACTCTTTGGTATCCGAGCAAATGTTTTTGTAGCAAACATACAAATTACGTTGCTAATAGATGCTTCTCAGCGGCAGAGACCTGGTGCACCTGTGGTGTAATTGGAACAGCAAGAATGTTGTGAATGTTTTGTGCACCATCTTATGTCCTAGATAGAGGATACTGGAAGAACTACTACTGATAAGTGATAGCCTGTGAAAGGCAAGCTGTAGGCAATCTCTTGGAATGACTCTAGGTCCCATAAATTGAAACAAACTGGAGGCACAGTAAACCTAGTTTTGGAGCTTTCTCTCACTTGATCATAGCTTTGAAAAGCTGCCTGGGCGATACTTCAAAGCCATGTTCCTGTAGGTGCAGGAATAACAGCTCAAAGTACTGGAAGATGAAGCTGATGTGCAGCAGTTTCTGTAAGTGCAGAAATGGAGAAGTGAGCTGCCATCTGGCTGTATTGCAGCAAGAGTTTGTTAGAAACGCTGCTTGTACTTTAATATTGCTAAAAAGTGACCTTAAAAAAAGGCAATAAAGTCACTCCTGTAATACCTGCATGAGAGAAGTACTAGCAAGAGGCTACTACTGTGCTTTTCTCCATGGCTCAGGATGATGAAACTTTTTGCTGAGGTAGAGATTGGTATCTTACTATGTCTTCTATTCAGTCCTCTACTATGGTGGCCTTGCACAAATAATAATAAGGAATGTACAGCTACTATGAAAGACCCTGTACCTGACACCAAAGTGCATCTTTGCCAATAAATTAACTTTGCTCTGTGCTGTTTAGGAGTTGAACTGGTCACTCTTTTGAACGATGCAGTCTCTTGAACTCAGTAGCAGGAGTAAAGTTGGCGCTGTGACTGTCCAGTCACTTTTCAGTATGATACACTCGTGTGCTAAAGGCTGTTGTTGTCCAAATGGGTTGTGGGAATGTGTGTGTCTGTTCATGTGCATTTTGTGTAACACATAACAGTGCTTGCTTGAATTAAATCTCTTTACTTTCATGTACCTTAATATTGCTACCCTTCTGAGCTCTGTGTACATTAGTCAGCTTTTAGATAATCCTTTCTTTGTTCAGATAACAGGTATTATCAAACAAGTTGATGTGTACTGGAGGAAATATCTGCAAATTGTGACAGAGAAGAAAATCAAATTAAAGAAAGGAATATATGGTAAAAATGTAAAGGAATATATTGTTTATTGCACCCTCTTTTTCTTAAAAATTAAAAAGCATAATATCCTCATTCTGTTCACTGCTTACTCTCAAAGCTTAAAAGGGACACAAAACTGAAGAAAAGTCATAGAGTTGAAAGTCATGCTTTCTCTGTTGTGGAGATTCAGTTCTGTCCCCAGGTCCTTGGCATCCAGAAATGGCCAAGAACTGTGGGGGATCCCCAAGTCAATCTACGCACTTTCACAGATGCACTGCAGAAGCCAAGACTTGTAATATATAACTAGTAAGTAGTTTCTGTAGCTGTAACTGACATTGCAGCATGTTTGATACACAGTTAACTGTCTTGGGTTTTGTTTTTGTCTGTTTGTTTGTTGGTGGTGTTGGGTTTTCCTCCAGCAAGGTAGGATATTTCTTTACTGTGTATATTGCCTGTATGTGTAGATAAATCCAAGGGCCAAATGGGAATAAACTGATTCAGTAATTGTGCTTTTACTATGTGGATATTTGGGCTCTTTTTTGGGATATATTTACTTAAAAAGCAGTGAACACTGGCCATTTGAGCACCATTTGAGCATCTTTCTATGGCACTGGAAGAAATTTTTTCAGAGAGCTGCAGCTTCAATCCCAATTTGTTTCATGTACCTTTGGTTATTATAGAAAGAGGCTAGTGTAGTGGTGAGACATAGCATGCAACTCACCACAGTTACTGATAACGGATGTCCTTGGGAAATCCTACCACATCTGAATAGTAGTAGTTGTTTTTAGTAAAATGAAACATAACACCTGTCACTGTTGGTCTGGATCAGCTGTTCTGGACTGAATGGTGCTGTGCATGAAAATACCATTGTAACCTTGAAGAACAAACTCAATTTTAAAAAAAAAAAAAAAAGAAAGGATAAAAAAGCAGAAATATAAAGTTAAGAAAAACCACACTGCATCTGGTCTAAATTCTGGTAAGAAATGTCTCTTGTATTCCAGTTATTTTTTTCAGAATAATTAGTTCTGTTGTAACCGAAATTTAAACAGATTTGCTTTCCCGTGAGATGAGAAAAGCAGGAAAAATATCATCTTACAAATACATTCATAAACTGTGATATACCATTCTCTTTCACAGTGACTGCAGTGACTTTGTGCAGACCAGATGTCTTTTGAGTCGAGAATACTTTTTTTTTTTTTTGTCTTATTCTGCTGCTTGCGTGAATTTGATTTGGTTTTGTAAAGAAGCTGTATTGGTTACTGTGGCCTGGGCATTGTAAGGCTTGGAGGAGGATTCCCTTCCCTTCAGCTTTGCAGTTCCTCCCCTTCCCGCATCCCCCAGCTCTCTGGGAGGGACCAGCTGTGCTCCACAATCAAACCATCCCGGGTGCTGGTACCGCTGGCACGGAGGATGGCAGTGCGAAGCTCGGGAGGTCCGCCTGACTGCTGGAAGGATGTTTACTAATGATAGGCTGGCAGTGGCTTGTAGGCAGAGGAGCTTGCAGTCTCCTATTAGTGACATCTCACGAGAGGATTTGAAAGCCAAGATGCTTGTACTGAACTTCAAGAATTCAAGGTAGGATGAGACCTAAATGGATACAAGCTACTTGCATTTCTTTCTAGACTAACATTTCTATTTCTTACTATTGCTTTTTCTAGACTAACATTTTATTACATTACTAGCTTCTGTGAAGGTGTACTTTTTGTCATCAGACTCTTCAGTAGTTGTACTTGCTGTTGTAAAGAGAAACTGAACTAAACTACAAGCTGAGATTTAGTCAAAATATAGTGGTATGTTGAATAATGTAAATAGTGTGCATAATTTTCTGTGTTTAGGATGTTGGCTGTACGGAAATAAGTGAATAGTGAATAACAGGTAATTACATTTATCATTCCACCTAAGGAGGAAAATAATTTTAGTTTGTCATGTGCACAGTTTTCAAAATAGAGCTAATCCAAGCCTGTTCTCAAGTGTGCAAATTCTGCAGTGAAGCCAGCTTGTAGGCAACTTATATTAGACAGTGTTCTTGGAAATGTAACAAAGTTGGAGAAGAACCCATCACATTAAAATAGTAACTTCCCTGTCTCTGAGTACTCTAGGCTTCGGTTTTTTTATTTTGAATAAGAGATCACTTTTTGCAGACTTCTAGCTGCCCTATTTAATCTTGCAGTTTACTACATAGATTTCTGTCAAGAAAGCATTCACTGTGAAATATAACTTTCATTTTGGTATTATTGCCAAACAGGAGTGGAACAGAAACTACTCAGTCATCTGGGAGCAGCAGTCTCTTGCATGTTAGTGGGGACCTGGAGCTGTTTCCTGTAAGAAAGGATTTACAATCAGCTGTTTTGTCTTTACTCTTCATTCCATGAAAGGCTCCTCAGAAACATTTCCATGTACAATTAGGGAAGGCTGTTTCCAAAAGCTGGGCTGGGGAGCTTAAGGTGAAGTCTAATTCTGCCTGAAGTCCTCAGAGTACAATGTGGTGTTTGAAGACTGAAGAATGAAAGGGTTTTGGTGCTTTTATCTGCAATTTGTGACTGTCATCCCCAAAGGGCCTTCTGCCACCCAATGGAGAGGGAACGGATGAAGAGGAGCAGAAGAGAGGAAAAGTTAGGAAGCAATACAGTGCCTTTCCCCTGTTGTTACAATATTTCCTTAATTACATAAAACATAGGAATCTTTACTGATTTTCCCAGTGGCAGTGTGTCTAGTGAAGTGAACCCTGGCAAAGGGTCTAGAGCAGAAGGTCTTTGAGGAGCAGCTGAGGGAACTGGAATTGTTTAGCTTGGAGAAAATGAGGCTCAGAAGAAACCTTATTGCATGTTGGTCTTTTCTCCAAAGTAACAAATGATAGGACAAGAGGAAATGGCCTCAAGTTTAGCAGGAGGTTTAGTCTGGATATTAGGAAAAAATTATTCTCTGAAAGGGTTGCAAATATTGGAACAGGCTGCCCAGATAGGTGGTGGAGTCACCATCCCTGGAGGTATTTAAAAGATGTGTAGACGTGGCACTTGGGGACATGGTTTAGTGGTGGAATTGGTAAATTTGTGATTACACTTTATGATCTTAAATGTCTTTTCCATCCTGAGCAATTCTGTAATTCTGTGTTGTATGGTGTGCAGGACTTGGTTCCAGGGGAGCTCAGAGCTCAGTGAATGTCTTTAGACCATACTAGTTTCAATGTAGGGGAACCCATCTAAGAAAAGTCAGTTCAAGAGCAGTTCATTAAATGCTATTGGCCACCATGCCCAATTTCCCCATGGTGTTTATTGAAGGGCCTTTGCCTGGGCATGTGTAGGGGAGATGGTTAAGTTCCTGTTGGGTGCAAACCCACAGTGGAATAATGCAGTAGTTGTTATTACCTGAAACACAGATGTGATGTGTATGCAAACATTTCTACTGCTTTTCCATATATCTATGATCTGAATTGCTAATTCTAAGGTCTTGGACTGTTTCGTTTTGTTCTGCACTTAAGAGCACTATGAACATGTAACTTAAGAGGATATGATCATTCTCCTTCATTTACTTCCTGTTGCTTCAGAAATAAGCAGGCATTTGTGCCCAGGGTTTAATGCTAATTTTAATGCTGATGCACTGCTGTTTCTGTTGCACTCTTTCAGACTCGATGGTAGCAGAGAGGGGAATTTTATTACATCAGCCAAGCGTTTGCTGGAAGAATCGTTTTGTTGTTTTTTCTTATCCAGGTTGTTAGGAACAAGGGCAGCTCTATGGAGACAGATTTCAGAGGTAATGGTCTTCTACTCAGTGCTCTTTCATATGTAAATTTATTAAAGGCAGAAAAGCGGTTACTGTTTTGGGCATATAAATGCTGGTTTGCATGGCTGGAGGAAGTTCATGCTTTAGATTGCTGTTCGGCAGAAGAACCGCTACCACCACCACAAACGGGACCCACGTTGTGTAATACCCCGTTGCGTTTAAAAAAAGATCTGGTGCCTTTTTTAGGTGAATATCAGAGCTGTGCTTAGATTCTCTGTTATCATTACTACTGTGTTTGATGTGTGGCCTTAGTCCTTAGGTCTGGCAGCCTGTTCCAGGTTCACAGGTTTATTTCCCCACCTTCACTCCTGCAAGGCTCATGATTTGAAAAGGCAGACAGACCAAAGCACTCTTCCTCGTGCCTATTAACGGCTGGTTATTTCATTCTTGATTCTGGTACAATAACTTTAATAGGAAAGTTTTTTTACTTTGCTTGTGTACTGCCATTGCAAGAGGCACCCTCTAGAACAGTGTTTTCTTTCCTGTGAATTTGTTATATCTGCAAGTCAGCCAAGCACATCCTTATCCCTCCAGATCCCAGATTATGTTGGTTTTCTGTTTGTTTGCTATTTTGTCCCTGCCTTCTTCCCCCTTCCTCCCCCCCTGGCTTTTTTTATTCAGGGCCTTCTTAGCCGCATTTCCTTTTATTTTTCTCTTTTGAATGGCATGGTTTAGTCATTGCCATGCAATTCAGGTTGGCAAAGTAAAATTTCAGTTCTGCTCTATTCCCACCGGGCTGTAACTGGCATTCTGTTTGTCCAGTTAATGCAAATCGGTTTATTCAAGCCTTTTGAAAACAAAAGCAAACCAGAAGAGTGGCGTTCAAAGATGCTCAAGATATTTTGCCATGGACCATAGCAAGAGCTTGTTAATTAGCATTTGCTCTCCAAAAATATTGAGGAGGCAAATAACCTGTTCTGGTTTGGTTTCTTTTTTTCTTTCTTTGTTTTTTTTTTTTGACCACTTGTTACCTATCTTTATAGTATTTAGCAGACTTCTCCTGATGCTGCCTAAATTACTTTATAATTCTGAATAATCTATCGATTTCTCCATTTCATATGCTTTTGCTGAGGTTCAGATGTTTCTGAGATGTTTCAATTCTTCCAGTGTATGTTCAGAGTCAGAATGCTGTTTCAGTACTTGCTTTCCTCCAGTATGTGGAGTATATAATGGCAGTACTGAAGCTGCTTGCAGGATAATTTGAGTTGGCTTTTCTGTTGTCTTGCCAGCTAACAGGTGTGAATGGGGATCATTCACACCTGCATTCGTGTCCAGTTACAAAGCTCCAAATTAACACTGATCTGATAAATTTGGATTTCCAAAAGTCATCTGCTTTGTTTATAATGTGTGCAAACTGAGAGCATTGAAAACCAGAACTTCTATTCTCTCAGTCGGGAACTTAACTTACTACGCACAGTTTTCTTATGAATGAGTCTACTAGAAATACATGCCAGCAGAGAGAAATTTCTCTTGTTTTTGTCGTTATCTTTTTGTGTCTGTGCTCCAGCTAACTAGGACTTCCCTTCTGCTTGTCAGGATTTTTGCATGGCATGCACTTTTGTCTCCTCAGGTGCCACATTTCTCTGGTAAACAGTGCCCTTTGCACTCCTTGAAAGAGTGGAGGAGTTGTATACCCAGAACTAGTTCAGGCTTTGTTGCAGCCAGGGCTGGATTGCCAGCATGAGACCACACTGGAACAGGTCAAAGGCGTGGAAAAAAAGTCACAGTGGTATGATTGCACAAGCATGAACAAATAGTTTCTTGGAGCCTGAATGTCTATGAACGAACCACCTGAATGTGCTAATGCAGGTCTCTCCTTTCTAACATAAAACCTATATAGAGCCACTACTTTGATCTTTACTGTAACCGATGATTAGAGTTAATGAAACATGGTAAGATTATTATTTTTTTTTCTTATTTTCTTCCTGAAGAAACTATTCCTCATCTCCTAAAGCAGAAAGGCTCTTTTACACTTGAAGGGTTTCATTTGGTCCTCAGCCCTTCAATGTCAGTATGTTTTGCCTTGCACAAATGATTTAAAACCTTTGCCTGGAATAAATACTGTCTTTTTCTGGTTTATTCCAACCTAAGGAGATGCCAGGGAGCAAACACTTTGAGGTATGGAATTTCCAACTTCTTTCATGGCTACCAAGTCTGAACTGGTTTTTTGAGATCAGATCTGTGTTTATATGCAGATGAAGTGATTAAAGACATATTGAAATTCACAGATGAAGCTGTGTCGAACCCAGCAGTTAAATGTGCATTTTGGGTAGCCTTAGGGGTTTCCTGTTTTGTGAAGAAATGAAAGACCTATATCATTATAGGTCTGTATTGCTATAGGTCCCACAAAGATGAGGTTTTCTGCACCTCTTATGCAGTATTTGTTACATGCTGTTTGTCTTCTGAAATGTTAAAATTACTCATGAAATTTCCCTGACCTTTTTCAAAGACCCCTTTTAAACAAGTGGTGGACGTGTCCATTCAAGTGCTTACAAAAGCAGAATTATCTTTTGATTCTTGTGTGTGGCAGTTCAAGATGAGATGAGAATTTATTTTTCATTTTAGTTGAAAAACATGTAGAATAAAAAATGTAAAGGCAGAAATCTTAAATGAATATATGTGGTCAGTCTAAATAGCCTATGCATGAGCTTTCTGGCAGTTTGCTTTGTGGACATTTGTAATTCTTAAGCTTGATTGTCAGTTTGTTACTGAGTTAAAGTATGGAAGTCCTTAAGTCTTGTTGAAGGCTTCCCTAAAGAAAAGCAGTATTGATAATGGCATCTGTGCTAGTGACAGATCCTAATGTGTGCTGAATAAAGATGTGGAAAGGATTTTTATCAGCATCCAGCCAAAAATCACATTCTAGATGCTATGTGGACAGTTTTGTTCCTGGTAGGAAAAAGTGGCACGTGTGCTTGCTTCCTCATTGCTAGGTAACTGTTCTGTGCTGTTGTACTAAAAAATGAAGCTGAAGTAGGCTCTTCAGTCACAAGGGCATAATGGATGATGGGTCTGCACTTGAGGTCTTAGTTGTCTGTGCTTTTTGTGTACAGAAATAGAAGCAAAGAAAATTGATGCAACTTGAACTGTGGTTTGGAGAAGTACTACGTGTTTTCAACTGTGGTAGGATTTAACTGTTTTACAGGCTTTGTTGCAGAGGTGATGAAAGAAATGCTTGTGTCTTGGAAATATTGTATTGAAATAGTGGAAGTAATTTTGGAAAATAAGATTTTTGGTTAATAGAAAATTCAATGATCGGATCTTATAGACATGGGTTATAGACTAGTTAGTAAAAAATAAGCTATATGCAGAACTAAAAAGCAGTACTTTATTTTCTTTTTTGAACAGAATGAAGTGCAAAACCCTGGTATAACTGAAGTTCATTTTAGTACTAAGCAAGAAATACTTTCATTATTATTCTTCAGTGATACAGCTTTCTTCCATCCCTGCAGCATAGGTCAAGAGTATCACTATTATTTAATTGTTGTCCTTCTTTCTCACTGAATATAAAACATTAACCTTCAAGAGGGCACAAACCACAGGAAATCTAGTCTATCAGCACTTGCTATTATGTGTCATTATCATGAATAATTTGTGGGAAATGGACCTAGAAAGAAGACTGATAGTCTGTGTTTTGTATTTGCATCTTTCTCACTAACCAGTTACCTAAGTTCTTCATATTTGTTGAAGTATTAAAGATTTTCATTTGCATCAATGTCAGGGCATTAAGGTCAGACTGAGCATAAGAATAACATTTCTAATATTACAAGTAACAAAGGAATTGCATCTTTAAATACTCATCTGATTTCTGAGTTCAGAGAACAGGAAAAAAGTCCTGAATAAGGATAATATATTTTTTTTTTTTTTCCGGATGAATTAAAGCAAAAAATAACTTGATTGAACTCTCTGGTTTGGACACTACCTGTGAACTTATACACATCTGTAAGCATGTATTCAACCCTGTAGAAACAAACCAATATTTCATTAGGTTGGTCTCTGCACTTCTATTCATCTAAACCAGGGAAAGGTGAGATTTGAGGTGATAAGTTAAAGCTGCTTTAGATAAGTTTTAAGATATTTTGGTCAAAGGAAAAAACAGATGAACACACAGAAAAGCCATGAGCCTGAACTAATAGTACAGCCCCACACATCTTTGCCTGCACACCTCCCTTAATACTTTGCAATACAAAAATAGGAGTGGGAGCTGATGGTGTTTTCCTGTTGGGAGGATTTCTCAATGAATAGTTCCTCATTTAACTAGACAGCTAGCTCTTTAGCAAGAGGAAAATTTAGTACAGG
This sequence comes from Forpus xanthops, assembly GCA_032466535.1. Classification (NCBI taxonomy): domain Eukaryota; kingdom Metazoa; phylum Chordata; class Aves; order Psittaciformes; family Psittacidae; genus Forpus; species Forpus xanthops. Next base: position 8,131 of record JASSUY010054752.1, on the reverse strand, counting down.
AATAGGCGCTTTTAATACTGAGTTGGCATGGTGATTTTGTTCCAGGTCCTATTTTACAGAGATCAGGAGATACTCCTCAAATGAGAATGTGCTACTTCAGTCCATCAGGGAGAGCTGATGGCTTCCTTTTCAACAGCACAGATTCCTTGTGCATGATTTCTTTGTGTGTAAGTAGATGGTTTCTGTTTGGTGGTGGGGAACTGGAGGAAGTAGTTGTGTTCTTCACTTCCTGTCCTGCTGATATTTTTGCCTACAAAGAGAATTTATTGTTCCAGTTCAGTTCTAAGGACAAATGAATGCATATCTAGCCTGTAACAGTTCTTCATTGTTTCTTTTGAAAGCCAGAAAATGTCCTTTTTAATAGTGCATATTGATGATAATCTTTTGAATGTTGGTATTAATTACATGGGTAGGGAATATTATAATCAGGAAATAACAGATGTAGTGTGGAGAGAGAAACAGCAGATGTGGAGTTTACAGATCATAATGGACTTCCATGTTTTCACTGTAGCAACAAGACTTGCCTTAAATTTCTTTTTCCTGAGATAGCTGGGATGGAGCTGTGCACTGGTGTCCCTTTATAACCTGCAATGATATAATACTTATTCCTGTTTCACTGCTAAGATGCTGATGTAATACCAGTACAGTGCCTGGAGAAACACTCGTGACTAATTACAAAGCAGATAATTGCCTAGCTGCTTACTTAAATAACACCCTTTTGGAACTAGATGCACAGCTTGGACCTATAATAGCTATTGTGAAAATGAGTGTGCCTCATGCAGCTCTTGTCTGTCTACTTGTTTTTCCTTCGCAAATGTTTTCATAGCTCTGGTAGTGATACCTGTAAATTATCATGCCCTAACTTGTGTTAATGATTATGTGTGTGTGTTATGTTTTTCTCGCAGTGTCTGTCTTTGAGCTTTGTAAGTTGTTGGTATTTTATGTAATGTATTTTATGATCATTTGTCCAGCTGCTTCCACCAGCAGTAGGAAACTCTTTAAAATATTTTAAAGGGTAGAAGTTACCTCTTTCACTAACTCCAGTGAAACTTCTCAAGAATCTCATGGGCTCATCTTGTAGGATACCCATATAAGTTTAACAGGAAAGTAAAGATCTTGATAAAGGGTTTGTATAAGAGCTGCTCAAATGGGTCACCCTTGCTTTTGCTCACAGGAAAATGTATAGCCATCTGACATCCAGTGGAAGAAAATGAAGGTGTTTAAGTAAGGATGCTCATGCTGTGCTTATATGGCTTGCTTCATTTGTCTTCACATGGAGACTTTTCTGCTTCTACCACTAGGAGAAAACAGCAATGTGTTTTGTAAGAGTAGTGTTTTTATTGTTGCTGTGTTTGTGCACATTTGAAATCTACTCATTAAATGTCTTTGTTTTGGTCCAATCAGAGCAGGGTGATATGCAGCTGCCATTAATTCGCCTTTCTAGCTCAGGTGGCAGAAGATGTGTGCAGTGGGTCAAACTGCTTCAGCCCTCTCAATAAACCGTGTACCTGTAACTGTGCAGCTGCATTATAGAGCTTCCACTTACTTAGTTTGCTATTGCAAAATAACTTCAAACTCACCTTAAAAAAGCCAAAGATTCGACAGTCAGACTGTCCAGCTCAGAGGTTCCATCTGAGCAATGTGCCTGCTTGGACCTGGAAGTAACTCTTACAGTAACTGTGTAACAAAGAACATATGGCTGCACAGGGCTGTACACACTGGGAGAGGGGACATGAGGCAGGGAATACTTCCTCTTCTGAAAACCAGCTTCTGTCCTTGCTTCTTCCACAAAATTCCTCATGAGGATTTTGGAGTTGTTGTTGAAGGGCTTCCTTTGTGTACCTGGCATCTACATTCAAGATAACAAGCTGACAGGGAGAAGGACATCAGTTGTTCCCTAATGAATACGGCACAAGCAAACAGAAAGACTCAAGTATTACAAATAACTTCTATGAGTAGCTACTCTCCAAAGTTTCTTGAACAAGATCCAGATTATTGGACACCATCAGTTTTAGGGTAAGATGTGTGTGTATGTTCATTGTGTGTATATTAACACACCCATGCTCTGGGGCAGATTTATGAAAATAAGTTGATTTAGTAGCTGTGAGGCATTCTGATCGATCAGTGATGAGCAGGACAGAAGCACCTATGAGGTAATGCGTCGCTGTGTGATCAGAGCAGGCTTTCAGTATGAGCTGCTGTAACCAAGGTGCAGCATCATGCTTGGAGGGATAAAGTAATAAAATACTGACTAGCTGCTTGTGAAACATCTGCTGAGAGAGGCAGAAAGCCCTGTGGGTGACTATAGGAGGTGAGTGTGCAATTTAAGACTTATTACCTTATAATTTAAGACTATATTACCTTATAATGCATGCTCAGAGCCAGGCCAATTCCAGCTTTAAAAGCAATTGCAAGACAGGTGTTCCCTACTTACGTTTGCTTTCCTTAAGGTTCCTGTAGTGCTGGGTACTTGGTCATCATGTGGTATAAGGAAGCAGTTGTGAGTATGTGACTTGATTGTTGCTGAAAATACTAGAATCCTTTCATTTTTGGCATTAAGGAGTTTGTCAGGCCTTAATGTTGAATTCAAGTTGTGTGGCAGTTACAGTGGACTGTGAAGACTGCCGGTGCTTTCACTTAGTAGAACAGGAAGGTCTTTCTTCTAGTTATTTTTTGTTTGCAATAAAGAGTTTAGGTGTACAGCTTTCTCTTTTGCAGGCCTAGGTCTAAACACAGAAAAACTCAGTCAAAATATATATATAAAACATAGGAGTGACAAACCATTGTCCTTTCACTTGGCAAACATGTAATGTTGTGGTATAGTATTTCAAATGTCATTCATTCAAAGATTTTAGGTTTTGTTTGTTTGGGGTTTGCTTTTTTATGTTTTTTTAGGTAAGCTTTAACACCTCAATGTTTTCTTAGGATAAGTAAGTTCTGGTGGTAAGATTCACAGTGAGGAAGCTTCTGCCTGCAGTAAACCACGAATAATCTTCCTCACATGTCTAAGATTTGGGCCTGTTGCTGAACGTCCCAGAGCTGCCCCAGCTACCTTCCTTGTATTTCCATAGGTGATCTGTGCTATGGTAATGAGAAAAAATACCATTGTGTTTGAACTGGCAAAAAAAAAAAAAAAAAAAACAAAAAAAAAAAACGACACATTTTTTCAGATTTCATGTACAGTACATTCTGGATGATGTTGCATGGAGCCTTTGCTAGTCCTGGTTGGACAGAAACACAGTAGGACTTAACTCTAGAATAATTCCGCAAGTAGTATCTACTCTGCTTGAAATGAATATATTGTGTACATTGTTGTTTATCTGCAGGGGAACTTGAGGGTAGACTTTACATGATTTTGAAGTGTGAGAATGAGTGCAAAACACTGCCAGAAGAAGCTGATCTAGAGGGCATCGTCAAAGAGAAACAGCATATATTGAAAGGATCTCAAGGTGTAGATGTCAGTGTTACTACACCTATCTTCACTTTGTACAGCGCAACATGGCTCCGTATCTTTGAAAGACATCAAAGAAGTAAATATTTTATATTAAAAGATACTTCCAAAGCAGTGTCTTCTACAGAATATTTTCTGAAGCGTTGCAGATATGTATTTGGGACAGAAATTAAAATTCCATGGCATTGTGCTATTTGATGTGTTGGATGTGTTTTTGGGGTTGGCTTTTTTTTTTTTTTTTTTTTTTTTTTTTTTAGGGGGAGTTGTTGGGTCTTCGGGTTCAGATTACATTAAGTGCACACATGGAATACATCAATTTGTACTGTCTTTTGGTTATTTCTGGGGAAAAAAAAAAGATTTCAGATGTTATTTGTAATATGTGAAATCCATTCTCCCTTCCTTTTTTCCCCATCTCTTATGTTGAGGTTGAGTACACAATTGTGCTGCAGAAGAGGCAGGAGGGACCATGACTGTTTTGAGAAATTAGGACTACTGTTCTTGTTCTCTGCCTTTTAATTCTGAGAAGATTGTCAGATCTAGAACTGCAACTGTGTAACTGAACCAGTGTAAATTCCTGCTCTGCTATACACTTAGGGTGAATAAAGTAATAGGATTTAAAAGAAAAATGGACTGTGCTAGCAAAAGTCTACAGCAGTGGATTCAATGATAGCATGTTGGAATTAAAGTTCTCAGCATTTTGTCACTCCTAAAAAGAAATTAAAAGTGTTATCTTTAAGAGATTTTACGAAAAAGAAAATGTAGACTTTATCCCCTGCTGCTTAGGCAGTGAAGTTCTGGCTCTTTGAGCTCAGATGTGGTGTTCTGCTAGTTCACTTGTTATTACAGTGAGAAAAGAGTTCTCAAACTGAAGGGCTTGGGAAAAGTTTTGAGTTTCTGGAGGAACCACCTATTTTTAACTGTGTGAGTCATGCGGATTTGAAGTCTGTTACCTGTGTTATTTCTTAGGGACAATGCAGTAAAGGACAACCTCTGTGCCTGGCAAAATCTTGGAGCAGATTCTCCTGGAAGGCATGCTGAGGCACCTGAAAACCAACAAGGTGCTTGGTGACAGCCAGCATGACTTCACTAAGGGGAAATCCTACCTGACCAATCTGGCGGCCTGTGATGGAGCTACATAACTTATGGACAGGGGTAGAGCAGTTGATGTCATCTATCTGGACTTGTGCAAAGCATCTGACACTGTCTCACGTGGCATCCTTGTCTCTAAGTTGGAGAAACATCAATTTGATAGGTGGACCACTCAGTGGATAAAGAACTGGCTGGATGGCTGCAACAAAGAGTTGTGCTCAATGGCTCAGTGTCCAGCTGTAGACCAGTAACAAGTGTATCCTTCAGGGGTCAGTGTTGGAACCGATCTTGTTCAACATCTTTGTCGGTGACATGGACAGTGGGATTGAGTGCTCCCTCAGCAAGTTTGCTGATAACACCAAGCTGTGTGGTTCGGTTGATACGTTGGAGGGAAGGAATGCCATGCAGAGGAACCTTGACGTGCTTGTGAGGTGGACTGATGTGAACCAGATGAAGTTTCACCAAGCCAAGTGCAAGGTCTTACAGCTGGGTTGGAGGAATCCCAGGCACAGCTACAAGTTGGGCGGAGATGAGATTCAGAGCAGCCCTGACCAGAAGGAGTTGGGGGTGTTGGTTGATGAGAGAATGAACATGAGCTGGCAGTGTGCTCTTGCAGCCCAGAAAGCCAACCGTATGCTGGGCTGCATCAAAAGGAGTGTGACCAGCGGGTCGAGGGAGGTTATCCTGCTCCTCTGCTCTTGTGAGACCTTACTTGGAGTATTGTGTGCAGTTCTGGTGTCCTCAACATATAGAGGACATGGAACTGTTGGAACAAGTCCAGAGGAGGGCCACAAGGATGATCAAGGGACTGGAGCACCTCCCATATGAAGACAGGCTGAGAAAGTTGGGTCTGTTCAGCCTGGAGAAGAGACGGCTGAGTGGAGACCTCATAGCAGCCTTCCAGTATCTGAAGGGGGCCTATAGGGATGCTGGGGAGGGACTCTTCATGAGGGACTGTACTGAGAGGACAAGGGGCAATGGGTTCGAACTTAAACAGGGAAAGTTTAGATTGGATCTGAGGAAGGAATTCTTTGCTGTAAGGGTGGTGAGGCACTGGATTGAGTTGCCCAGGGAAGTTGTGAATGCTCCATTGCTGGTGGTGTTCAAGGCTGGGCTGGACATAGCCTTGGGTGTCATAGTTTAGTGGGAGGTGTCCCTGCTCATAGCAGGGGGTTGGAACTAGATAATTTTAAGGTCCTTTCCAACCCTAACTGTTCTATGATTATATGATTCTACAAATATGTTTAGATCATAGAAATTAGTAATAAATAAATATCTCACCTCTGTGGGAAAACTCAGAAAAATACCCCAGCATATCCATTAAGATATACTATTGAAAAGACTTCTTCAACTGTACTGAAACATCTATTCAGATTGCAGTGTTCGCTTTTTTTCCTCTTTTTTTTGTTGCAATTTTTTTTTTTTTTTAACGTTAAGGAAGTGAATGAAAGGAAGGGTACCCTGGATTACAGAAGGAGAAGGAGGTGGTGTAGAGAGACTCCCCACAGGAAAACAACTAGTTACGGAATGGACTGAACTCCCAGGCACTCAGTGAGCTTGGAGCAAGCCAGAGACTATAATTTTAAGGCTGATCCCACATTATATGCCATTTTTTTATTTCAGAGAGGAAACACTAACTACTACAAAAATCTGACTTGGCCAGGACAGATCTGGAAGTGTTTTACAAACACTAGCATGAAAATATTAACAAAGATTAAAAATGTTTTGTTTTTGTTTTTGTTTTTTTTTTATGTAGGGAAATAAGACTAAAAAAGGAGGTCAAGATACTTGCTAATTCTTACATGATAAATAAATGGCTATACAGAGCAAGGGGACAAGGAAGAACAGATCTATAACAACGGCTGACACTTCGCAAGAGGTTCAGGGTAAATTATCACTTTGCATATTGGACATAAACAGAAGCAAAGTGATAAAGAGCAGAAAGAGTGGATGTCCACAAACAAGCAACAAATTATTTGATGTACAATAGGCATTACTGAAAAATACTATGTTCTCATAACTATTTAATTCCTCCTTTAAAATTTTGCTACTGCTTTTTAAAAGTGTTTGCAAATGACAAATTGGTGCTTGTGTTTCAATCAGTTGTTTCTCAGATCTGCCACTCCTTCTATCTTTCCTATGGCTTCACAAAGCTGGAAGTCACAACCATTCTGAATGAAAACCCTTTGGGCCTCATCACTGGAATCAGAGGAAAACAAATGTCTGGGGGAAAAGGTTATTCTGTAAATCAGGTCTGTTGAAAAGAGCTGACATGTTGCACAGTGATCCAGCTTGATTGGTTGTAGCTGTCATTTTATTGTAAAGGAATACAAAACTATATCTTAGCTATGGCAGTCAAAACAAGACTTCTTAAAAATAAATGGTCTTGAAAACCATTTGGCCAATTTATACGGCAATTAGGTAAGACTTATTCACTGTACCCTTTTCATTTCAGTAGTAAATAGAGCTAGAATAACTTGGCTGAAGACTGATAACAAACTTCTGAAAGCTGAAGCATCAGAACACTATTCTTTCTCCATGTTCAGAAATGGCTTATCTTTAAAGACTGCACTAGTTTTATTTCATAACAACTCTGCATGGGCATTCTTGATGTATTTACACATTTTTTCCCTTCAGAGAGAAGATCATCATTTAAGCAAGCTGAGAAACAGTTCAGATGAATGGTTTTGGTTGTTTTCCAGTTACATCTATGCAGTCTATTGCATAAGTAGTTTACTGCAGTGAAGTTGTAATGTTGAGCCCAGATTCAGAATGGCTTTTATTTGGTAGATTCCTCAACTACTGTTTAACCACCCTCCTCCAAATATGTAACCCATGACTTCTTGCTACAGCACACCTTTGCTTTTACCATTTGTTTTTAGTTCATATTTCCTTTCTTTCCTTTTTATTTCTTTCCTTTTTTTTTTTTTTAATTTTAGCTAATATACTGAAGATTATTATATAGGTGATTTATTACAGGAACCTTACTGTATGAGGGACAAAACTTGTCTAAAATAAATCCAACAGCTACAGTAATCCCTTAGGGCAAAATATACTTCTATTTAATTTCTCTACTGTGTATTACACACCATGTAATTGCTTAAAACAGAAGCTACATATAGAAATTTTGCTTGGCACCAAATACTTGGCTTCAGAGAGTACACTCAAGTTTCATGCTGCGTTTTGCTACAAATCCATTGCACCATCTAAAGAAATTCAAAGAGATCACTAATATAAATGTTTTGAACTACCTAAAATAAATCAGCAAGTAAGCAAACCACAGTGTTTTGCTAAAGGTTTTATTAAAATAAGCCACACTGCTGCTGAAGGATATTTTATATGTGCATGGCTTTAGCATTCCTCAAGTCCTTTTTCCAAAGCACTAAATAAAATCATGAGACAAACTTTAGAAATGGAAAATATCTGTTAGATCATTTAGACCATCCCAATGCCATTTCAGGATTGTTTCCTCTGTTTTCTAGTGTTTTGTCAAACCTATTTTTAAATATGCTGTATGTTCCAAGTAATGAGATTTCCACTACTTTCCCCTGGGAAATACATTTATATAACAACTTTCTTCCCCAAGGACCC